>LAPY01002042.1:8458-21050 GCA_000970635.1 Eragrostis tef | reverse complement strand
GGCAAGCCGACCAATCTGCAGCCACCAATCATTCCAGAACGAAGTTGTTTTGCCGTTGCCGATCTTGACAGTGGTGATTGCTTGGTACGCCGGCAACAGTTGCCGTAGCGCTGACCAGTGGCTTCCATCGAGTTCACCGGTGAGCGAGGAGATGTCCGCATGTTCATGTACCCACTTTGCCCAAGACGACTCTCCCGGGGGATGCAACTGGTGAATGAGCTTGAGGAGCAGACAATTGTTTTGCAACGCCAAGTCGCGGATGCCAAGACCCCCGTGTTCCTTCAGTTTAGTGACTCTGTCCCATGCCACGAGACACTGAGCGCCGGTAGTTTTGTCTTCACCAGACCACAAGAAAGCACGTCGCTTCCCGTCGAAAGCCGTGTGGTAGCCAGCAGGCAGAAGCAGCGCGCACATTGCATATGTAGGCAGGCAGTCCATGACTGAGTCCACCAGCACAGAGCGCGCGCATATGTTGAGCAGCGATGCTTTCCATCCAGAGAGGTACCGGTCAGAGCTAGCGATGAGCGGCGAGAGGGCTGATAGGCGCAGCTTCTCGTTGGACAGTGGCAGGCCGAGGTAGGTTTGTGGGAAGCCCTCCTGGCGACACCCAAGTGCAATTTTCCAAAAAGTTGATGCAATATCTCCATCTCTCTTCTTCATCCTTCACTAATCTACAGTACAAATGTCCAATTTCACTAATCTGCTATCACAATCCGCAAATCCTAAGACGCATTACAGTTGGTTCAATTGAAAGTGGATATTGAATGAAACAATACCTCGCTCAATTGCTCGTTGCTTCGCTGGAATGGACTGGAGGGGCGGAGCCGCGGAGGGCACCCCGCAGTGGCGCACCGCCGCCGCGTCCGTCCTGGGGCACGGGCGCACAAGGCTTGCCGGATCGCCGCCACCTCGCCGCGGCGCGGCGCCGTAGCCGCCAACGGAGTCCGAGAGGACCGAGAACCCTCCTAGTTCGTCCCGCTCGGCCTGGCGGCTGGCGCTCGGTCGCCAGTCGTGACACTTGCTCGCCTGACGCCTAGCTTGAATAGAACATGCATGAACGCCTTCTCTCGATGGCTGGCCTAATGGGCCTTTGCGCGCCCCGCTACACCCAGCAAAGGGATCACGCTCTTTAACGCGCTCCGTCTCCGCTACCATGGGCAGAGCCAAAGAGTGGACCTAAGGTAGGCCACGGCCCACCCTGAGATTTGGGTTGCAACCCGCACCTCCTGGCCTTGGCGACCAGCGTCACTGAGAGGGCCACAGTGCGTCCCCCAACGCGCGCCGCATGGACCCATCCCGCGCGAAGGGCTGCCCGAACCGCGACACCATAGAGGCGCACGCAGAGAAGCGGCTCTGGTGCCAGTGCTGCGATCTGAAGCGTTCGCGACCGACAGAAAATTGGTCGGTAATTTCCCAAAAAATTGATGCCATTTTTATATTTTTCCCGGTCATTTTTGTATTAAAAAAATTCCGGAAATCGGACGGAATCCGGAACATGGCTCGAAAACAGTTTGAGCATTTTGCCCTCAGATTACCATATTTATTCGGAAATCATATTCGGTATTTCCATATTTATTCCGATAAGAATCATGAATCCTGGTGTGATTTAATGTTGATTGGAAACATTCCATGCAAATGCGGGCGTGATTTGAGTCGACTAGAAATATTCCAGCATTTCAACATTCTCTTTTTTTTTTGCGATCACAGAATTTCAACATTCCATAGGCGCCCATAAGTGACGTTTCCGTTGATATACAACTATTCCATTGTTACGTTCGTATATTTTTCAACCTTCGCTCTGCGTTGCCTCTCCATTCTGCATCTCCCTGCACAAGGACAACACATCTGCCTGACGCATTGCCGGAACGGCGACCTGCTCTCCTCCCGTACGTGTGTTCTTCGCGTTGTGCGAGCAGTGACGACGAATCGACGATGAAGCCAGTTGGACAAGGGACCAGGAGTAATGGCTCCCGCCGTGCATCATCGAACCGCTCTGGAGCCAACCCCGTCTGCTCAAGGTACAACCCCGATCCATCACCCATACATGCCGATCTGAATATTTTGTACGTCAGCCAACTAGCTAGAGCATGACCTTGACCTATTGAGTATTGACCAAATGCAAGTCTTAGTCTATCAGTTTTTATTGTAGCGTAGCTAAAGATCGTAGTACTCCGCAACACGCAAAAGTCTCGTCGTCGTGCTCCCTGACGCTATCGCGCGGCCGCCGTGCAATATTTATTTATTCGATCCTTTCGTAGCCTATATTGTTGTATTTGGTATGGTGGCCATTTTGATATTCTATCATGGTGGAAATACGTGGTAGATGTTCGTCAAAAAAAAAAAGACATACGTGGTAGATGACTATGCTATTCTTTCGGCAATGGCTCGTGATGTGTTGGCAATACAACTGTCAACAGTTGCCTCTGAATCTGCCTTTAGTGCCGGCGTGTTGTTGATCCATATAGGAGGATTCGCAGCCGCCTTGATCCTGAAATGGTAGAAGCATTAATTTGCACTAAAGATTGGGTTGCAGCAGCAAGAAGAGGTGATCATTTTAGTGTATTATTGGTTTCAGTTGTTATAATGAGGTTCTTTTCGTCATACTAATGTATTTTTCTTGTCTTGCTTTTTCCAGATCGCAGGTCTATTTCTTCCGTTGTATGTGACCTTGAGGTTCTAGAGGCTATGGCTAGTAATCTGATTGAGGAGGTATGGAATGATATCTGAATTGCGTTAACATGAAACCTGCAAGCTGATTACTACATCTACGTGTTATCCTGCTTTAATTCCAAACTTATATTTTAATTATATGCAAGAAAAGTCAATTGTCACTTGACTTGTGCCATGATATATTGATGTCGAATCTGTTGCGGTGTTGTGCTTCTTATATACAAGCTAAACTAATTGTCCCCATTGCATGCATTAAAAAATTTGTAGGAGGACGAAATGCCCGGTGATCCAGATGTGATGAGTGAGGAGGATGTGCTCTAAGCTAACAATGAAGGAAGATGGGACAAATAAAGGTTGTCTGTCTGTCGTATTGCTATCTTATTTTTCTTGCATAATTTTACTATGTTGAGGGCTGGTGTGGACATGTCAAATTTTCATTGTGGATTCATGTGATACTTGTGTGGTTGTCACACATCAAATTAATGGTCAAGACATATTGTTATTATTTATATTGTTGCCTGGGATATTCAAGCTTAAGATATACATAATTACGTTTCAATGTCTGGTGATTCCAATGTGAACTATCATTATCTGATCCTTATCGACATGTTTTCATTCTAATGATATCATTTTTGATGTTGCGGTTATCTCCGATGGCGTTACCATTTTCGACATTTTTTTGTTTCCGACTCAGATTCTGGAAGAAAAATATACGAGCGAAACTGGTTTAGCATATTCCCAATCATTTCCGACCGTTTTTATCCCTAGACGTAAAGGCGGCACGCAGAGAAGCAGCTCTGGTGCCGTGGCCTGAAGCGTTTGCGATTGACTGAGGCAAGCATCATGTCGTTGTCTCGGAGGTGCAACGCAAGCGTGAACGTGGCAGTGGTGGCCAGGAATTGATGAGGGAGATGGAGATCAGAATGAGTTGCAGATAGGGAGGGAAGGGAGACTCGATTGGAAGCAAAGTGAGAGGAAGAGCCCAACTGTCGGCGCCCACGAAATGTGCTTTCCTCCCTGCTTTCCTTTTGCCGCCCGACAAGGTGCTTGTAACAATAGTTCACGATATATACCTATGCACTTCGTATTATCCTCCCAATTAAACGCCATTTCTTTCAAAAATCCACATGCGAGAACCTCTGCATAACTGGGTGAATTTAAACTCTTTATATTACAGTCGATCTCAAAAAAAAAACTCTTCATATTACAGTGTGTGCAGATTTTGGCTTTTCGCCACGTTCCATACAGTTTTGCCATGCAACCACTTCAATTTTCACAGCTTTCACAAACCTCCAAGCTGCATGATAGTTTCTCTTTATCCCTCATGTCACTCCCATACTTTGTCACCACGTCTTTATCATCTGCTTTCAATAAGATTCTCCATAAACTCATTTATTGATGTGCCCATTCCTGCAAATATTCCCATTTACTTAATCATCTAGACAAGCCGGTTAATTGACTGCTAATAACCCCCATTTCCTTTAGCACTAACCAACCATGAACTGAAATTGCACAAGTGAAAAATAAATGATCTATCATTTCATCACACCCACAAAAAGCTACACATTTTCTCACCTGTCCAACCCCTCTTGCTTAAGCATTCTAGTTAGGTCTTTCTGTGATACATTATCGACAAAAAAAATTGTATTCGTTAAGGAATTTGATATTTGCATATATTGCTTTTCTATCATCAACACTCCTTCCATTACCCATTTGTAACCTTCACTGGTGGAATATCTATCTATCTTAGCTCATTTCCTGCTTTCCTTTTCTTTCTCTCTCCTTAAAAATTTTCTAAAGGGCAGCACAGGTTTATGCCATTTAATAGCAGAGCCACTACAGATCATAATCAGTGTCCTCCAGTACCCACCATCTCTCATATTTAAAACTTTTGGGGAGCTTTCACAGTGTTATTTAATGTATCCAAGATTAAAGTAATGATCAATGAAAGCCTAGTAGCAACCGCAATCACAAAAGACTCCCGGGTTTTTGTCACCTATCCAAAGTTTCTACTCCATATTATTTAATTTTGACTATACGACCATATTCTGTCTCTCTCCTTAAAAATTTTCTCAAGGGCAGCACATATTTATGCCATTTATATCCATAGCAGAACCACTACAGAACATGATCAGTGTCCTCCAGTACCATCTTTCATACTTAAACCTTTTGTGGCGCTTTCACCGTGTTATCTAATGTATCCAAGATTAAAGTAATGATCAATGAAAGCCCAGTAGCAACCGCAACCACACAAGTTTCCCCGGTTTTTTGTCACCTATCCAATGTTTCTACTCCATATTATTTAATTTTGACTATACGACCATATGAATCTTCTTCCACTACACAATCTCTACCAACCCATTATTTTGTATAAATCATTAAAAAAGTTAATCCTACCCCAGTTGATATTTTCTTTATTTTTTTCATCAGCCCTCCTGAGTTTTGGTCATGGTTTTTTTAATTACTCAATAAACTCAGACACTCACTCCTATGAACGCACATACGCCTTTATAATCATTGCCGAAGACTGAGCTGACAAATCCTCAAGATTGATGGCCACGCCTACCGCTAAAAACACAACACCGTTAAGGCGCCGTTTGGATCCACCTCTTAAACTTTTAGCTGGCTAATTTTAGTCAATCTGAATCCAAACATGACCTCCTAAAAGCGATTAAACTTTTAGCCAGCCCACCTCCTAACTTTTAATCCTTAGTCAGCTCAACCCTTTTAAAAGTGACTAAACATTGAAAATTAGTGAAATTAGTTTCATTAGTAAGGAGGATTAGTTTGGATCCAAACAAGTACCTTCCAAAATTATTTGGCTGAAAAATTAACCATCTAATATTTTAGTTGGCTAAAATTAGCCTGCTAGATAAGGTCTAAATTCTAAAAAAATCGCTCACACCAAAATCGAACCCAGAACCTCTTTCACAATCTTGATATGAGCATCTCCAGGAGAGCTCCAGAAACCTCCCTTAAATCAAAATATTAGGATTCAATTAAAAAAATTAGGGCCCCTATCTCTTCTTTTTTCTTATGGAATTAATGTTTCATTGGCCCCAAATGCTGATGTGGCCTGATCAGAAGTGTTTTAATGCTGTTGAAGAAGGAGAGAAAAGTTTGTCCCTTATAATTTTTTGGCTGCTCTCAAAAACATGTTTATGTGACCATTTTTATGAGATGGAGATGCTCTAGGTTAGTCCCCACACATATGCCAATCTGAGACAGAAGAGACAGTGCGTAAACCAAATCCCACAAGTCCAGTCACGGGCCGCGAGTGGCACCTCGACTCCACGGAGTCACTGTCCGTCGCATAATCAAAGAGATCGCCGCGAGTTTTCCGATGACCGGCGGCGGCAGCAACAGCAGCCGGCGCCCGGTCACGGCCGCCAGGATCCTGGGGAGGCCCTCCGCGTCAGAACTAGAGCCAAACGCGCGCCGGGCCGCTGTGCGACGCCGTTCCCGCTGCGACCATGGGCCGCTACGGCTCATGGACCTGAGCCCGCGAGCTCTCATGCTCTTAGGGATCGCTTCTGTCGCGCTTGTCTCGGTCGCGATCGTGGCGTACACCGACGGGTGGTGGCAGGAATGATGGGCCGGAAGTAAGGTGAAGACCTTGAGTTACATAATCCGTTTCTACCGCTGCTACCGCTCCGGATCAGTATGGCAGGTTTACCGATAAACCGGTCGGTAAGTCCGGTTTTCCGACCGGTATTTCCGAAAAACCGGACCAAATTTTAGATAACCGATTTAAAAAAAATAGAAAAAATGCAAAAAAAATAAAAATATGAAAAAACTAAAACAAAAAATATGTAAAAAACTATATCAAATTTGCAGCTTAATGGTGGAAACCATACAACTAGATTCGATTGTTTGCTTGGTCAAAAAAATCGAGAAAGGCTGCTGGTTGATAAAAAGTGATTTTTTCTTTTTTTTTCTATCTTTTTCTACGCACAAATTTCCTCAATTTTTTGACAGATCAAACAATCGAATCTAGTTGTATGGTTTCCATCATTGGACTGCAAATTTGATCTAGTCTTTTTACGTATTTTTTGTTTCAAAGTTTTTCAAATTTTCAATTTTTTTTGAAATTTAAAATAGAAAACCGGTCTCCCAGGGTAAACAGGACCAGACCGGTTTTCCGGTTTTCACGTAAACCGTCCAGTTTACCGCGGGAAAGAAAACCCTGGAGACGCGAGAAGGCAGGCTGTAACAGAATCATTCTCCTCTGCTTCCTTCTTCCTCCCAACTCTGCTTACCTCTCTATCTCCATTGCTGAACTCTATGTATCTATGATGCTATAAACCAATCAATCTCCCTACCCCAACTACCATCTCTTGATCGTGTGCTGCTATTTGTTCGCAGATTGCTAGTAAGATATTACAGGATCCGGCGGAAGACCCTCATGCGACCTCATCGACTCTTGACTGGTGCCGGCGTCGTATGTGCTCCGACGGCGGAGCTCATCTGTTTACTTTGTGAACCGATTCGCTGGCAATTAGTAGAACAATTACCATAATACTCATATCAACGAATGATCAGATTACACTTATACCACCCCTAATTTCAAGTAGTATAGTGCACCGTAAAGATTGTCTTAAATTCAAATCACAACCCCGTAAAATTTTCTCAAGGGCAGCACATGTTTATGCCATTTATCTATAGCGTTTCTGCTATTCGCAGGATCGAGTCGAAAGTGTCGGTGAACGGACACAACAGTACATCACATAAATAAGTACAAATTTAAGTTCTTAAGTTATTACATTTAGTTCAAATGATTTAAAACACGCGAGTACACAGCGGAAGTCTTAAGATACATGAACAACTACTACTCTCGACGATACACGGCCACACATCGAAGCCCCGCGATGTGGACCTGGAGATGAACACAGCAACTCCACCAAAAGCGACAACGGAAGCAAAAGACTACCTGCACACAAACATAAAGAGCCAAAGCCTGAGCAACTAATACTCAGCAAGACTTACCCGTCAACGTGGCCAACTACATCCGACTTTTAGTATGCAAAGGCTACAAAAGGCGAGCTGACTCAATTTGCAAAAATTAGCACTAATTACTGAGTCCTTATTTTCAAATTTTAGCTCAAGATTAGTATTTAACCAAGTATCAGGTGTGCAGCTAAAATCTAGAACAGGCAAGTAGAGTAAACAACAATAGACATAACAGTAAGGTACAATAATAAATACAGTAGTACATATATTAGTAAAATACATCATCATCATAATCATACTACGATGTGACCCAGTGAACAAGGGTGCTCATATCTAAAAGCGGCGACATCGATGTACATTCCGCAGGAGAAACCTGACCACACGACATATGCGCGCACAAAGGCCACATATGGCAACCTTTCACAAAGCCCCTGCAAGGCCGAAATCTTGCTGCTGCTGTCGGCAGAACATCGGGCCCCACACGACACCCGGCCCCGCTGTTGCCTGTGGTCCCATTCCCCCAGAGCAGCAGGGTAAGGTTCGTCCCCACGATTGCTAAGCTACGTCGGTTTACTGGGCCCCATAAAAGCCAGCATGCGATCAGTACATTCAAACTTTCTCAACAGGGCCAACAACGGTACGGCCCTTAACCGACACAGACGAGGCTACAACACACAAGACCTCTAATGCCCTGCTGCAAAACCTATACATCAATCCTCGTCTGGTCTACAACATAACGATCCTTCTAGCACAATCCAGAGGTATGGTACTATAAGTCGCGAGTGGGACTTACCACTTGACTTCTACCGATCTCTTAGCGACTAAGCATAGCAGCACTACTGACCGATAAAATACCCTATCATACTACTAACATGGATCAACAAGGATAATCAGGAAGGGTATAGATAATGCAACTACGGTTCCAATCAACCCCTAGAAACCTAATGCACAAACAAACTAGACCCATTTATAGTGATAAAAGAAAATGAAAACATAGGCCAGAATGCACCGGGGCATGTCTGGCTCAAATACAAGGTTAGCCACTAGAGAGTCAGCTAATGTCTCCTCCTGAAGTGCTCAACATCCTGATTCTCCAACTGCTCTCTGATCACCTCGTGTACTATATGTAATGACAAGAAAATGCATGTCAGATGCTATGATATGATGCGATATTAAATTATTTAAATTACTTCAAAATTAAGTTCTGGTACAAAGATATTTTTATGAAATTAAGCATTACTGAAAGTGATTTGCTATAAAGTTTGAAGGTTTGTTACTTTCTGGATTATTTAGAACAATTTAAACAATGCAGAACCGAAATTAAATTCTAAGAAAATAATTATACATGATCTGAGGATGAATCTTGTTCTGTAAGTGTGTGATCAGATGATTTACATGCACGCAAGATTTCAGGATTAAAGGACTTATAGAGAATTTATTAGGGATTAAACAACTATTAACACATGAAGCTTTTTACAGAAGACAGGAAGACGATTTGCATCTATTTGACAGTTCTGGTGGGTAGATAGGAGAATAAGGAAGACAAAAAAACTGGTTTCACATTTTTTTGATGAGCATTCGAATTTCTACGAATGTTACAAGATTGTAGCAATTTTTGTCGATTTTAAACAATTTCTGGAAATTAGGATAACTGGGCCACTCAGATCTGGGCCACGCAAATGGCCACAGAGTTCAGGCCGCAGGAGATCCGGCCCTGGATGAACCAGAGCTCAACAGAGCTCCACCATGGCGGTCGCACATCGCCGGAGGACAACGGCGGCTCGCTAGAAACTCGCAAAAGGGCGACGAATCGAGGATGCGAGAGCACCTTCGGGACCACAGCAAGATGGGGAATCCATTTGAGGGGTTTTGACTCGACGGAAACGGCCGGATGATGGCCGGCGTCGAGCACGGTGGGCTGGCAAGGTTCGGCAAGGCGGCTGGTGGGCTACGAGGCATGAAAAATCTAGTAAAAATGCCTGGGAGTTTCACCTTGGTGTGTAGAAGAGCGGCGTCGGCACCGTTGACGACGAGGGGTCATGGAAGCAGGAGTTCGTCGGGGAGGTGTTTGTGTACTTGCAACAGACGGCGGGAAAAAGACCAAATCCGGCGACTCGGCTGCAGAAGAAGAAGGAGGGTGAGGTCCGAGGGGTGCGCGACCAATCTGGGCAGTCCAAAACTCAGAGAATCGAACTGGGGCTCACCGTGGTCACCGAAATCCGCGGCGAGGTCGAGGAAGCTCAACCTCTAGCCATGGCATGGGAAACTCAATGTGCGACGCCCTGGGTTGCTGAAACACGATGGGAACAGGTCAGGGAAGTGCACGGACTCTATGAGAAGCTTTGGAGGTGAGCGATTGGAGTGAAGCTCACCGGAGAAGACGAATCGTGCGGAGGCGCGAAAGAGGACCGACGACCGGAGTTGAAGAAGAATCGCCCTATTTTCGAGGCTCACAGCGAGAAATGGCGAAGGGTAGTCATGGCGAGGCAGGAGAGCGACGCGGTGGAGCTTCTTGAGAGGCGGCTCAGCCGGGACTCGCTCGACGGGAAAGGTGGTGGCGGCGAGATTGGGAGGAAAAGGGAGCTAGGGCTACGACCTGGGAGAGGGGTGGGCTTGGTTTTTCTCCCTGTGGCGTACGAACGAGCGGTGGAGGAGGCGCAGCGTGGCTCCGGTCGACGCCGGCGACGTGGCTGACGAGTTCTGACAGCAGCCCCGGCGACCTTTTCTTTTTCAGCGAATTAAATCCAGCGCATTTACACGAATTATTCAGGGTACTTAAGTTGCTCCAAAAATCACCAAAATTTCTGGGATGAAATATTACGGATCCAGCTCCAACTTTCTCATTGGCACTAAGCGGATTTGAGCAACATAAATCGATTTAAAAATCGACGAACAGCAGGATTTGTAGGGACTTCTCTGAATTTTTAGAGGTACTTCCGGAATTGTAAAAATTCTGAAAAATTCTCCAGAATTCTCTGTTCTGATGTGTTTGCTGCAGAATGTTTGTTTGGGTCAGGTTGTTAAGGAAACGTTTGAGTTGCTTCACACGCATTGGTTTAACATTTATTTGAACAATTTGCTCTGAATTCAGATTTGGTTTGAAACTGCATTAGGTTCAGTTTGGAGATGTTTTACAGGCTTTTGACAGCAGTGACACAGAGGTGTCACATTATCCATGGCAGAACCACTACAAATCATAATAACTGTCCTCAGCACCCACCATCTCTTGTACTTAAACTTTTGTGGAGGTTTCGCGGTGTTTTCTAATGTATCCGAGATTAAAGGAATGATCAAAGAAAGCCTAGTAGCAACCGCAACCACAAAAGTTGTCTCCCCGGTGACCGAAAGGCTATCCAAAGTTACCACTCCATAGTGTTAATTTTGACTATACGACGATGTGAGTCTCCTTCCACTACACAATCTCTACCAACCCATTATTTTGTATGAAATCGTTGAACAAGTTAATCCTGCCCCAATTGATATTTTCATTATTTTTTTCATCAGCAGTTCGCACTGCTGATCATGTTAAAGTCCCCACAGATACGCCAATCGATCAGGGAGACGGAAGAAACAAGTCCAGTCCCCGGCCGCGAGTGGCGACTCGACTCCACGGACTCACTGTCCGCCGCAGAGTCGGAGAGCAGCAGCATCCCGGTCGCGGCCGCCAGGAGCCAGGGGAGGCCCTCCGACTCGGAACTGGAGCCGGACGCGTTCGGGTCGTGGCAGGAGGCTGAAGGGGAGGGCTCCGAGACGCTGCGCACCGTCACGCCGCTGCCGGCGCCCAGGATGATGGATCTGCCACAGGTGATGGCCATCAGTTTGTCCCGCTGTATTTTGTTGAGCTTGCTGTATTTTGTAACATCAGAGCCTGAAGGCTGGAACCATACTAAACGTAATTAACCAAATAGTAGGGAAGCGCCCGACTCTAGTCATTTTTTAAGGAGAACGATCGTCTCACACAGATCGAAAAAACCCCCGAACCCTCCTCCGCACCATACACAGGGACTCAGCAGGCCAGTGAGAATTGGCGCGAGTACTTAACCTATGCTTTGGTCCAACGAATTCGGAGCGAGGGGATTTTTTTATGCACTGCAGCGCACCAGAGCCATATTGCAGAAAATAGTCGCTACAGTGCGGTGCCGCGGCGGGAATCGAACCCGGGCCACTGGCCAAAGCGTCAACAGGAGCCAACGCTCCTGGAGCTAGTGGCCCTGGCCACTCGGGACCGCCCCGCGTTGGCAAATGGAGCTATCTTAAAGTGCACCACTAAGTGTTGGCAGTGACCAACAGGGCTAATCAATTGCTAGGGGTGTCTTGCAACCAAATAATGCATTTGATAAATTGTACAGTAAATTTTAGAAGTGTATATGCGTTCTACTGATTTTTTTTTCGTGTGTATGTTTGATCTCCATGTAGCAATTGTTCTAGATTATTTATTTTTGAAAGGCTCTTGTTTCATAACGCATTTGAGTGTCCAGTTAAGCATGCTAGCTTTCTGATGGATCGTGTTTAATTGGTTGCAGTTCCAAGGTAATCATAAGGAAAACTTGTACTGGGGAACTTACAGACCGAATGCTTATCTTGGAATTCGTGCAAGGTGCTGAACTTTTGCCCTCCTTGTTGTCCCCTGTAACATGTTAACGAATTGTTTTTTCTCTCTCGCTGTTATTTCTGTGGGACGTACAAGGACCCTATTTGAGAGTTCATGTTCCTATTATCATTAGTTTCTGATGTCATCTCTTATGGATGAGATATATTAATGAGTTTCTGCTTCCAGTTGTCTGTTGCTCCCTCAGTTTTTAAATTATTGTCGCCGTTGATTTTTTATTTACATTTGGCCATTCGTTTTATTCAAAATATTTGTTTGAATATGCAAAATTATACGTATTCAAACTTACTTTAGAGATGAAATAAATCATAACAAAATATATGATATTTTTCAAACTTTTTTGAATAAGACGAATGGTCAAAC
>LAPY01002041.1:51814-62178 GCA_000970635.1 Eragrostis tef | reverse complement strand
CGGGAAAGGCGTGCCAGTGGCCGCTCCCGTTGGTGAAGCCGGCGATGGAGAGGTCGTACTCCGTCATGGCCAGTTTGACGACCTCGTCGCCGCCCGTGCCTGCAACGGGAACACCATCAGCTGCTCCCATGGTGACTGCGCGTGGGAGACGGTGGTGAGGCTGCTGCTGGCGGTCATCAGAGCGAGGATGAGGAGGCTCAAGAGCGCCATGGAGGAAGAACCAGAACCCTCCATGGTGATCGAGTTACTTTGTCTGCCTGGGCAAGCGATTGCTCCCCCTCTCCTAATTATTAGCAAGTACTTCACTATCTCTACATGCAAGCTGGGTGTCTCGCGCTGCGTAACTGAAATAGTACAAGCACGAAACATTTAGTTGGCCAATGCAACAAGTATGTGCCGTCAAAGGACGCCTTCACTACTTGTGCGTGTCGCAGGGGGCACATGAGAATTGCCGGTCCCTGTCTGTTACTAGCTAGTACGAACTAGTGGGAGGAGGGCTTGCGCATAATTAATCTCTACTTCAGCAGGATGCGGCGAGCGGCGACTGTGGCATCGGGCAGCGGTGCGGCGACCAACGCGTTAGAGGGCGGGGAGGGGGACAGGGACAGGAGAGAGAGAGAGAGAGAAAAAAAAAATAAGCAGCGGGCTTTAAGAGCCAAAATTTTTCGGTGAAGAGGAGACGCGCGACGCACGCACGAGAGTGAATTTACAAAAGAAATAATAAGGAGTAGTGATTAGCAATGAACATGATACTGAAGTTTTTTTTTAAAACAACATGTTACTAAAGAGATGTAACAAATAGAGAGAATGCTGAGTTCGTAAATTGCGAATTTGTGTTGTGCAGGGATGGTGTTACGTGTTGTTATGCGCAACACATGAAGCGGATCACACGTTCTGTTGGTGTTCAATTTGATCTTCGCGAATGTTCGTTTTGACAGGGCTAAACTTTAGTCTATCACATCAAAAAGAATTTTACTATTTAAATGTATAAAATAAAGTCTAATGACAAAACTTTTTTGACAGATGGTTTCTAATTTACAAGATGCATCTAATAAGCTTCATTAATCTATGTTTTAGTACAGTGATGTTACAATAACCATATTCTAATCACGGCTTAATTACTCTCATTAAATTAGTCTCGCGAATTAGCCCAAAGATTTTTTTTGATAGCCTTGTGGAAACGAACAGCCCCGTATAGCAAAAAGCCTATATTTGTGTTTCTTATATCTGCCACTCAACTGGAATGAGTAACTTAATTTTTCTCTATCAGTTGCTGTGTCAAACCAATTGGTTTGCTGATTACCGAGATTCAGTTCAATCATGTAATATTCACTGTCAAAAGTAGAACAATATTTTGCGCTGATGAATTTATGCTCTTTGTGAAGATTTTAAGTAGTGCAAGCTGATGACGCTGATAATGCACCTCGTACGTAGTTTAAATTTGGAGATTCTATGGCAACAATCTTGATTTCTCAAACACATCTGGCCATTGAAAAAAAAACATGTATTTGTGAAAACATTGTGGTTATGAAACCCGTGTTACGATGAGCTATTGTCACACTGTATCCGACTTGATACTTATGTGTTTCATGACTCGGTGGTTATATTTTTCTCCTTATATATTGGACTCATGCATAATGTAGTGTGATATTCAACTCGAAGTGGGCTTTCCCAAGCGCCCCCGTATATTGGGCCGTTGTTGAGCTGGGCAACATGGGGACAATTTCCGAACGGTTGATATGGAGCCCCATAAACCCTTCCTCTCCCCTCCCTCTCTTTTCCGGAGAAAGAAGGAAGAGGGCGGCGGCGAGCCAGGCGGCCAAGGTGACCATCCCCGAACCCTACGCCTAGGTGCCCCGAATTCCCGTCTGAGTTCTGAACCCTCTCGATCCATCCCATGGCGTTCTGGGGTGAGCCGCCTTCTGTTTGATTTCGGCTCTTGTCCTGTTGATTCCGTTGCAAGTGTTGTTATACATGTCGCGTGGTTGATGGATGCAGGGGTGGAAGTGAAGCCCGGGAAGCCCTACACCCACCGCCACGAGGCGTCCCATGGCCGCCTTCGCATTTGCCAGGTTCGGGTCCCCCCGTTCGTTACTTCCATCTGCTTCGTTATTTCCATCTTGTCGCTGGAAATTGGATGGAGACATCGGCACGATTGAATGCTTGCTTCTATGCATCATCACTGGGTAGTTGTCTTGTTTGTTATTTAGGCTACACTGGGGAATTGCGATGCTACGGCAAGAACAGTGCTGCAATGTAATGTTGGCAACAAGGTCCCCATCAAGCTTTGCAGTTTGAATCCGAAATTGGCTGAGATGTGCCATCTAGAGGTTGAGTTCGAGGAGGTCGATGATGTTGTGTTCTCAGTGATTGGCCAGAGTTCCATTCATCTGTCTGGACATTATGTTGGGGCAAGCAGCAAGGGTGGCGCTGCTGCTGATGAATCGTATCCTTCTTAGCAGGATCATGTTTCTGTCTCACCTTTTATAATTTTTGAACTGCAAAGTTATTCTTGACTGTTATAATTAGAGAATCTTATGGGGAAGATGTTGGACAATCTGACACTGATGAGGAACTCGCTTCCGGTGAGGACAGCTATGAGTCTGATTTCATTGATGATCGTGATGTTGTACCCGAGGAGAGCCACGGGTCTGACTCCATGGAAGAAGGTGAAAACATCCTTGTGAATGTTATTGCATAGTTATATACGTGAGACTATCTTGTTCCCGGTCTGTATTCATATTTTCAGTGTTAACCATGTACAGTCAGTTTTGGGGGGAGCTCTTAAAACACTTTATCCTCCCACTTTACTTTCCTGGTTATGACCACAAATGAGTAATTTTGTGTTTGCTCTGTTTATCAAGGAATATTGAACATTTCGTTTGCTTTTGGGTCATATGGATGTAATCTGATCCTGCACTCAATAGTTTCTTACCATAGTGCATCCCCATGAAAGCGCGTTGAAAGTGATTGCTGTGATGTTGGGGTTTATCTAACGCAGACTAAAAATAGGAGGGAGGGATCAACCAAATCAGCTAATATCTCTTGCATTTTAATGTGTTGTTCGCTGCTACGCTAGTGCCATTGATGCGACTGTAACCATGTTAGCCAAATTGTGAGATTCGAGCAGCATGTATGAATCTATGTGATCGGCAATACTTTGTTTGGATCTATTCATCTGCTGCACAGAATATTTGCATGCGACACTTATTTATTTTATACTAGAGTTGGCATAATAATCATGGTGGTTGTTCCATTGCTTCTGGCTTTAAACCAGAAATTAGCATACCTTTTGCTACAGTTACTTTCTTGTGGTTCCCTTATGTAGTTATGTATTATTCTCTTTACACTCCTTCATCATGTGTAAATCCACTGTATGTGCTGTTATGTTTACTAGCAGATATCTGTTCATAATTTCACCGTACTGACTTCTAGCGATTTCCAATCCATTTGCAAATAGATTCTGAAAAACAGACTCGTGAAGTTGGAAGACGGCATCGCTTAAAGAAATGCCAAGTGGATAGTGCCGATGACAAAGACGACGATGATTCTCCATATAAGTGTCCTGCCAAGCGCAGAGCTCGTTCAATATTTGATAGTTGCAGTGAGGATGATGATGAAGACAATATGCCCATATCTGTTGCTTTGGGTAAGAAAGACAGTTCTAAGGTTGTTGAGGAAATCAAATCCTCAAATGTTCAGGCAAAAGATGATACCAGAAAGAACACCGATGCCCAGAAAAGAAAAAGTTGTTCTATCAGCGAGGATCCTGCGTCACCAATGTATATCTCCTGGTTCTTTCTTAGGCGCATCAGTATTTCTTTTATCCTTGCTGCCTACTGATCATCTCATGGCCAGGGATATAACGGATGATAATGCACCATCTCCTTCAAAACAAGATGCTGGAAGTAAAAAGAAATCAAAGAAAAAGATGAGAAATCAAGTTGATGCAGACCTTGAAAAACAATCCAACGCAAGAACATTGGATGATGGGCTGATTGTAGAAGATCTTTCAACAGGAAACAAAGATGCAAAAATAGCTTCTACTGGCAGCAAGGTAGCCACTTAGCTTTTTCCCTGATATTTCTGTATAGTGTGTTTTTAATTGAACATTTCATATTTATGTTTTGGTAAAGTTTCGTGGCTTTTCTATGATCGTCTGCTTTTGTCAGTTTGCACTTGGATCTCAGATCATACTCCCTCTGTTCATGTTTGCTGTACCAAGTCACATTGGGTAAATAAAATATGCCAAGGACATTGCTTTATTCACTGGCGGAGCTCCCCGTACGGCAGGGTGGGGCAGCTGCACCAGCTAGCTGGCCGGAAATTTTTTAACCCCTCCCCTGCCGGCTCAATCCTCCAGCAATCGCTGTGTTCGTCCGTCTGACGGCACTCCATTGACATGCGTATTTCTAGTGCTGCCTGTTGTGAGACGTCGCGTTGATTTGGGCCTTGAGGCCAGCAGTGGGTCAAGTTAGCTGCTGGCCCTCACGAGTCGAGTCACGAGAACACAAAACACGACACTGGTCGCTCGTAGCTTCGCACATCCGCACGTCTACTATGGCATCAATTCTGCTTGTCTACCAAGCTGCAAGCAATGAAACTGGAGCAAAGGCAGACTTAGGATAGCAGTTGTTTCTCGCAGTAGGATATGCCTTTCAGTTCGTTTTCATTTTCATTTGTTTTTCGTTTAGAACATGGATAGCAAGACTGCAGTCTATAATTTCATTATGGCAGTAATGAAATTTCAAGAGTCCCCCGTTATGGGGGAAAAAGAAAACCCTGCAACAACATTCTGCCGCGCTGCACTGGACAGACCTTCGGACCTTTGGAATCGCCCCCCTTCGCCATGTTGGCCACGTACGCCTGCACCTCTGCACGAAAAAGAGGCGAAGTCCTAGTAGGGGTCTGGCCACCCTGGGAACATCGTAGTATGGACTTGACTATGTAACTTAGAGCATCTAGATGAAAAGTTCTTAGTTCGTAGTCGTTTATTTACCTTTATACTTTATATAATTATGTAATTTTGATTTCTTAATGTTTGGTTAAACTTGTCCGACATGTTTGCCCCACTTAAATTTTTGCCTGTGCTCCCCAACTGCATATTTATATTTAGGTAAAGTTTCATGGCTTTTCTATGATTGTCTTGCTTTTGTCAGTGTGCACTTGGATCTCAGATCTCTGCTGATGTTGTATTCTTGGAAGTTATTCAATCATACTCCCTCTGCTCATGTTTATATGACTTTAGTTCTCCCAACTTCATATAAATATGAACAGAGGGAGTACTTGGCTTTGCAGCCAGTACATTGGGTAAAGAAAATATGCCAATGACATTGCTTTATTGGTGCAGGTTTATATCAAATATGTTGGCATGTTGAAGGATGGGAAAGTTGTCGAGTCTAATGTCAATGAAAAGCCGTACAAGTTCAAGCTTGGTAAAATAATTCAAACAACTTAATTTTTGCATTAAATCATTGATTTTAATATGTACTCACAGTTCATATTGTACTACTAAAGGTGCCGGAAAAGTAATTCGTGGATGGGATGTTGGTATTTCTGGTAATCAACTCAGCTCGACTTCTATTGTTCCTTCTATTATCTGAGTCCTGTCTATAACTTTGTGATATTGACTGTAGGTATGCGTGTTGGGGACAAAAGGAGACTCACCGTCCCACCATCTATGTGGTACACGTTAGACATTCTTTAAACTTCAAAGCTCTCATTTCTATGCGAACAATGCTATAAAAAAGTTCTATACACATTTTAAGGTCAGGTTTATTTTGCAGCTATGGCGATAAATCAGTAGGAGACGTGCCCGAAAACTCTTCAGTCGTCTATGAAGTTGAGTTAGTGAAAGTGAAATAGAGAAGAACACATCTGAGCTTTCTGCATGTGCCCTAACACAAAAAGAACCATTGTCATTGGATTTGAAATGCTCCAGTTATAAATATTCAAGTGCAGTCTGCCACTCTGCCTAATTATGGACAGTGATCAACACGAAATTTATAATTAAATTTCAGAAAACAAAACATGATTTCCGTTATTTTCACTTGATAGACAACTTCCATGCGAAGCTAATGCAACAAGTTTCACTATTTTAGGAGCTCGGATGATTTTTCTATGAATTTTACAAGTTGACAGTGAAACAGGAACAGACTTGTCCGTACAGTTCCGGACTTGTCCGGCTGTCGGGCAATCCGGACTCTTGGCACCGACTTGTCCGGCTCTAAGCTCAAACGAAACTCGAAAGTGGTTTGTCGGCGGCGAGCTTCGCAAAAAGAGATCGAAACTTGCATGAAAATGAGAGGAAAAAGGTTGGGAAGCTTCACCTTGGTGCTAGGAACGTCCAAGGTGGTTCAGCAAGGTTGGGGACGACTTGAGGCGGCGCCGGCGATGGAAAAATTGATGGGGAATAGAGTTCGCCGGAGTTGGAGAAGATGAACGGAATCCTCACCCTCCGTCCATCGCTAGAGCTTGAAGACGGCAAGGGCGAGCTTGGGACGGCCTTCTCCTTCGATTTCCGGTGGCGGAGACGACGGGAATCGCCCTAGGGTGTGCTAGCTCTAAGGGGAACCGGTTGCAAAGGAAGAAGAGGGAGAATGGAGAGATGGACGGTGGGTTTTGGAGGTTTTCCCAACGTCAAGCTCGACGGCGTCGACGGTGGGGGCCTTGGAACAGTGGAATAGGGAGGGTTGGACGTCCTCACGGCGTGGGATGGCCGTCCGTTGCGCTGGCCAGGCCATGGCCACGCGTCATGCTCCTCTGTTGGTTGCCAGGAAGAAGAAGAGAGAGGACAGAGGATGACAGGTGGGGTTGGGCAGTTTCTCAATTTCCTGAATTTACAGAGCCCGATTTCTCCTTCTCTTTGACACTTGATTAACCCATCCTAAAAGGCTCCAAATTTAAGACCGATTTTTCTGGTGAAATTACAAACATAGAGGAACTCATTTGAACAACAAGAACTCGAAAAACTAAAGCAGGATTTAAAATAAAAATCGTCAAAGTTGGCAGTTTTCAAGCAATGTTTGGATTTTTAGGACATTGATATGACTTCCAAAAATTCTGCAAAAATCATGTAAATTCATGGTTCCTCGTGTAGTTGTTCCAGAAATTTAGTTTCTACAGAGGTGGAAACTCGGACTTATCCGGGTTTGACGGACTTGTCCGGCTCTAAGCTCAAATGAAACTCGAAAATGGTTTGCCGGCGGCGAGCTTCGCAAAAAGGGATCGAAACTTGATGAAAATGAGAGGAAAAAGGTTGGAAAGCTTCACCTTGGTGCTAGGAACGTCCAAGGTGGTTCAGCAAGGTTGGGGACGACTTGAGGCGGCGCCGGCGATGGAAAAATTGATGGGGAATAGAGTTCGCCGGAGTTGGAGAAGATGAACGGAATCCTCACCCTCCGTCCATCGCTAGAGCTTGAAGACGGCAAGGGCGAGCTTGGGACGGCCTTCTCCTTCGATTTCCGGTGGCGGAGACGACGGGAATCGCCCTAGGGTGTGCTAGCTCTAAGGGGAACCGGTTGCAAAGGAAGAAGAGGGAGAATGGAGAGATGGACGGTGGGTTTTGGAGGTTTTCCCAACGTCAAGCTCGACGGCGTCGACGGTGGGGGCCTTGGAACAGTGGAATAGGGAGGGTTGGACGTCCTCACGGCGTGGGATGGCCGTCCGTTGCGCTGGCCAGGCCATGGCCACGCGTCATGCTCCTCTGTTGGTTGCCAGGAAGAAGAAGAGAGAGGACAGAGGATGACAGGTGGGGTTGGGCAGTTTCTCAATTTCCTGAATTTACAGAGCCCGATTTCTCCTTCTCTTTGACACTTGATTAACCCATCCTAAAAGGCTCCAAATTTAAGACCGATTTTTCTGGTGAAATTACAAACATAGAGGAACTCATTTGAACAACAAGAACTCGAAAAACTAAAGCAGGATTTAAAATAAAAATCGTCAAAGTTGGCAGTTTTCAAGCAATGTTTGGATTTTTAGGACATTGATATGACTTCCAAAAATTCTGCAAAAATCATGTAAATTCATGGTTCCTCGTGTAGTTGTTCCAGAAATTTAGTTTGGTGCAAAGTTTCATACAAAATTCTCGAGTTTCATCACATAGCATGAATTCTAGTCAAATTTGAATGCAAACTTCAAAATACATGCTCATGTTCATGCAATGCAAATGCTTAACCTGTGCCATAGTGATGCATAAATGTTCATTAACATGTCATTAGAAAATGGCATGTTACACCGTCCTTGGCAGCAAGCTAAGAGTAAGAGGAAGATGGCACACGTGGCAAAAAACGATTCCTGGACCTTCGCCGACGAGATGATCAAACAAAGTTATTTGTGATTCAGACGCATGCTGGACTTTTTATCTAGCTAACAAATAAAATAAAACTATATATGAAAACACTAATAGGGCAAGACCCTATATATTACATAGATAAACTGTGGGGCGAGCTATAACAACCATTGGTTCACTGCTTCAAGCACATGGCATCTTCTTCATATTTTCACGCCGCATCATGTTTTAGACGCAAACCAATTCTCATTCACTATTTACATCTGAAGCTGTGAATACTAGCAACGAAACTAAGAAGATTCATCGAGATAAAACCATCAAGATCATACAATGCAACAATTGCTCATCCATAATTCTTGCACTCTTAGGTATATGTATCGAGAATGATGTGTTGATTGACGGGAAGTCTTTCACTAAAAAAAAATAACGAAAAGTGATAGTCATCAACACATAGACCATTTTGGTTCCGGAGTTATGATTATATGATTCATCACCATCTTAGATATCAAAGTTAGCTTGTTTTCGTGGTGTGTTTTCGCTGGAATCAAGCTAGGTACCGTTCATCGTATAGATGCGTGATCGATCCATCTCGGCAGGGTCAAACTATCATGAGGTTGTCCCATGTATTTTGGCGAGATGACCCGCAATAATCCATACTGTATTAGACTTTCTGGTGCAAGAAAGACCTTGCACAAATCAAGACACAGCAGGAACAAAACCGCGTCAGGACAACGGCACGGGCGCTGCCCGACATCCGACCAGAGGAGCAGGCGCGCGACGGCGCCGCGTCCAATTTTCAGAGCCCGCCGCACCGCGCCGTGTACCGATCCAGCCGCCGACCAGTGGGGCCCAGTCCGTTTCCCCGCAAGGTGGAGAAGCGCGTGCTCGCTCCTGGGGTTGGAAGCATCGCGTGGGCTAGTGCCCCTCTATGACACGCGGGCTCCACTTATCAGGTAGCATGTCCGTTCCTTCCCGCTTTCCCGTTTCCTCCGTTTTCTGGCTCTATTTTGCATAGGCGCCGTGCAGGAGGACCGTGGGGCGGTGAGCTGGCTGGGCCCGCGCGTCAGTGCAAGAGGTCGCGTGGGGCATGTGCACCGCGGGTCTTGAGGCAGGAAAGCATCCTATGCGGACGCGCCGCGCGCGCGCCAACAACGCGGAGGCTGATCAGATCACCTCTGTTGACCATCGCATCACATGTTTTGTTCATCCATGGATGATGATGACCAGGCGCTGCCTTTTCTTTGCATATCATGGTCTCTCCTGACAAATGCAGCTTCTTACTACTCGTTTAAGTGCCAAAATCAGGAAAATAAAGATAAGACTTTTTTCGAGATTTACATAGCTAGATGTTTATTCCATTACGGAGCATATAAAATGTCAAATGTTGCATTTTATCGTTAGTTATGTAGTTTTGAGACGAGAATATTAACCGTAAAAGAAGCCATGCCAAAAGCGTCATGTTCACACGACAAACGTTACAGTATCACGATTCGTTATCGACGGTTTCGAATCGGTCACTCAATAAATTCATGATATCTGGGACATTAAATGATCCTGCAACACCGACAGGAATTTAAATGCAGACAACCAATACCATGGCGACATCAGCTCAAATACGGACAATTTCTCGAGCAACGGTCCTTTGTCAACGCGGCAAAACACTCAGCTGTACCTGCGTCATGATCATCCCAGATCATCCAAATTTCACTGTCTTTCTGATTTCGACATACTAAATTACTCCTAAACTAATGCATACCAAAAATCAGTTTATGTAGAGGAGAGAGAAAGCACAAAAACCCACAATAAAAACCTAGGAAGGCACACGAAAAAACGCACAAAGAAAGGAGAGAGGAAATCTAAGGGGCGAGAGGGAGAAAGAGTTGCCGAGTTGTTTTCCCTCCCTTCCCCCGCCCGCAAGCTTCCTCCGCCTCCCGCCCAGGCCGCTTCCCGCTTCCCCCCTCCTCCCCTCTTCCCTCACCAACTCGCGAATCAAACCCGATTCCGCCCGCGCTCGCGGCCTCGCGCTCTCCGCGGCCATGGACGGCGGTTCCTCAAGCCTACCCATCTCCCCGCC
>LAPY01002041.1:28520-38870 GCA_000970635.1 Eragrostis tef | reverse complement strand
GCAGCTGCCGCGGGTGCGCATGTCCCTCGTCGACCTCCAGTGGGCGCACGTGCTCGCCGAGGGGTGGGCGAGCCCGCTCCGCGGGTTCATGCGCGAGGACGAGTACCTGCAGAGCCTCCACTTCAACTGCATCCGCCTCCCCGACGGCGGCGGCCTCGTCAACATGTCCCTCCCCATCGTGCTCGCCATCGGGGACGCCGACAAGGAGCAGATCGGGGACAAGCCCGACGTCGCATTGGAAGGGCCTGACGGCGGCATCGTCGCCATCTTGCGCAGGTGCTCCTTTGTTTCTCATCATTCTTATCGTCCGTATCTAAAGTTTTGGTTTTCTTATGATGCTTTCGCAATCAAACGACGCTTTCGTGGGAATTCTTGTTCAAAGGCTTCTCCTAAAATGAGAATTGCCTTTGCACGCAGTAGGCATTGTTTATCTGAGTGATAAATGAATTACGTCTCCACTCAAGCGTCTTTATCTGAATTCGATTGTCAAAATTTTGCCGAAGCATCTAAAGGTATTCTGCTTGTTGTTTTTAGTCCACTTTTTGGAAGGTTTGGGACCACAGTAGCATTAGCAAGATCAATGGATGATAATTTTTTGGGAAAAAAAATGTTGTAGCCTCAATTTGCAGGTTTGGGGACCGTAGCACTGACCCACTAGCAAACCAATGGATGCGAATATTTTTATCAGTGTTGTTGTCGTCCTGATGGTACCTTCCTCCATCTCACTCTCGTGATTATCAATGCAATACGTGTATGCTGTGGTGCTCATTGGACCTTGTGAGTGATGAGCAACGTTATTTTAATATTTGATTATGCGACTGATGTGCAACTTGATTTTAGTAGCTGTGTGGATGGTTATCAGTTTATGTGACCATTTTTCAAACACGGTACTTTTGTATTCATTATTATGTATATAACTTTAGTACGAGCGAGAGTTCTTTTAGCCCCTGCAAGCTGTCATGTTGCAATGTATTAAGAAAAAGCAATCTTCCCCTCCCTTCTTGAATGAGATGGATTAGTAGTATTCCCAAGTGATTGCTCAAAGATGCATCTAATGTGGAAGGATTTGAAAAAAATTCCATTTCGTGGAAACACCCAAGCACAACTTCAAGGTGTACATACCGGTCACAAGGGCAGATTCTGCATTGAAGAAAATGCATTTCTCCGCTGATACTTCACCACACATGGGTACAAAAGGTCAGCACCCACCAGGGGGCTAGAGCCCACCAAATTCCGCATGTAAAACCGCCCCTTGTACAGACGCTTTGTGTCATATTCTGAAATTTCTTCTCAGCTTTAGGATGAATCATGTCTGACAGAGAACCCATTTCTCTTTATTGTACATCCAGGAGTAGTTTTCTCATTGGAAAGCTTGTAACCCAAGAAGTGAAAACCACACCTAAGATATTCCTGGTGTTGCTGTTGGTTTTTACAAGATAGTGTCAATGTTACTCTTTTCCTTGACCTCACGATCTTTTCTTCTTTTGACTCTGTCACGAGTACTAATGTAGACATATGTTGCATTATGTACCATTTCATTGCAATTTAGCTGAAATTGTGAGAAAATCTTCATGGCATAGCGTGTTCTTTGTGGTATTACTTTCATGTCCTGTTCTATCCAAAATGTTTGATTATGGTTGACACATTTCTATTTTGTAGAGTTGAAGTGTACCCTCACAATAAAGAAGAAAGAATTGCAAGAATATGGGGTACAACTGCACCTGGTTTACCCTATGTTGATGAGGCAATCGCATCATCTGGGAACTGGCTAATTGGTGGTGATCTGGAGGTCCTGGAACCCATCAAATATAATGATGGTCTTGATCACTATAGACTTTCACCTCGGCAACTTAGGAATGAGTTTGACAAGCGGGGGGCTGATGCTGTGTTTGCCTTCCAGTTGAGAAATCCGGTACACAATGGGCATGCCCTATTGATGAATGACACTCGAAGGCGTCTCTTGGAAATGGGTTTCAAGAATCCCATTTTACTGCTACACCCTTTAGGTGGTTTTACAAAAGCAGATGATGTCCCACTGCCTGTCAGAATGGAACAACATAGCAAGGTATTTACTCAAGTGTTTACTAGTTTGTAACTTTGTATATACAAATTGCTGAAGCTGATCACATGACAGGTATTGGAAGATGGAGTTCTAGATCCCGAGACTACTATTGTGTCTATATTTCCCTCACCAATGCATTATGCTGGCCCAACGGAGGTGCAGTGGCATGCAAAGGCCCGGATCAATGCTGGTGCCAATTTCTACATAGTAGGACGTGATCCTGCTGGGATGGGACATCCAACAGAAAAGAGGGATTTGTACAACCCGGATCATGGGAAGAAGGTCCTAAGCATGGCCCCAGGTTTAGAGAAACTCAACATATTGCCCTTCAAGGTACTTGATTCAGAGAGCTATCCTTGTACATTTAATATGCATTAATAAGATGTCAGATATCCCTAAAGAACTGGAAGTATAACTCGGACTCATCCTTATATCTTCTCTTTCATTGTGTTAAGCTCCATGGCTCCACAGCTGCAAGTCATTACGTGATTTCACTTTTGATTAGACAGGACTGTCGTTTCTCTAAAGTTTAAACCAATATTTCATTGTCATCTTTAGTGAATAATAGAATCTAAGTAGTTCATAAATTTTGTGTTAGCCACAGAATGCACACTTTGTACAAAGTTGTTTTTTTCATGTGAATATTAGATTTTGTGTTGATTGCGGTAAGGAATATCAGTGATGCATAGATATTACACTGTTTATATTGATATGGTAGATTTTGTTTTTCAATTTAAAATAGGTTTAGTGCTACTCTGTAGCTTAGTTTTAGTTTTGTCTTGTATGTTTTCCTTGCTGTAAACTGGTATTCTGGTCGTTCCAGCAACTATGCTTTCTTAAAGCAGGGATATTCCTATGGTCTAAAATTTAAAATAGGTTTAGGTATCTGTATAGTCAAACACAAGCAATCCTATTAAAGTTTCATTGCTGCCTCTACTTCCGAAACCAGTTGTTGCTATGTTTCAGTTTATTTCATTTACTCAAACCTTGTTCAATTTTCCATGTTCACTTGATGACACTTGTAATGTTGTTCCCTTTAACTTCACATTAGATTTATATTTTATTTGTCTGTTCCAGGTGGCAGCGTATGATACAGTGGCAAAGGAGATGGCCTTCTTTGATCCTTCACGAAGTCAAGATTTCCTTTTCATCTCAGGCACCAAGGTAGGCTTAATACTTTTCAAGACGTTATCATGAGTTCTGTAATGGCAACGAATTAGTCTTTCTAACAATCAACATTGCAAATCAATCAGATGCGCACGTTCGCCAAAAACGGAGAGACCCGACGTCGCATTGGAAGGGCCTGACGGCGGCATCGTCGCCATCTTGCGCAGGTGCTCCTTTGTTTCTCATCATTCTTATCGTCCGTATCTAAAGTTTTGGTTTTCTTATGATGCTTTCGCAATCAAACGACGCTTTCGTGGGAATTCTTGTTCAAAGGCTTCTCCTAAAATGAGAATTGCCTTTGCACGCAGTAGGCATTGTTTATCTGAGTGATAAATGAATTACGTCTCCACTCAAGCGTCTTTATCTGAATTCGATTGTCAAAATTTTGCCGAAGCATCTAAAGGTATTCTGCTTGTTGTTTTTAGTCCACTTTTTGGAAGGTTTGGGACCACAGTAGCATTAGCAAGATCAATGGATGATAATTTTTTGGGAAAAAAAATGTTGTAGCCTCAATTTGCAGGTTTGGGGACCGTAGCACTGACCCACTAGCAAACCAATGGATGCGAATATTTTTATCAGTGTTGTTGTCGTCCTGATGGTACCTTCCTCCATCTCACTCTCGTGATTATCAATGCAATACGTGTATGCTGTGGTGCTCATTGGACCTTGTGAGTGATGAGCAACGTTATTTTAATATTTGATTATGCGACTGATGTGCAACTTGATTTTAGTAGCTGTGTGGATGGTTATCAGTTTATGTGACCATTTTTCAAACACGGTACTTTTGTATTCATTATTATGTATATAACTTTAGTACGAGCGAGAGTTCTTTTAGCCCCTGCAAGCTGTCATGTTGCAATGTATTAAGAAAAAGCAATCTTCCCCTCCCTTCTTGAATGAGATGGATTAGTAGTATTCCCAAGTGATTGCTCAAAGATGCATCTAATGTGGAAGGATTTGAAAAAAATTCCATTTCGTGGAAACACCCAAGCACAACTTCAAGGTGTACATACCGGTCACAAGGGCAGATTCTGCATTGAAGAAAATGCATTTCTCCGCTGATACTTCACCACACATGGGTACAAAAGGTCAGCACCCACCAGGGGGCTAGAGCCCACCAAATTCCGCATGTAAAACCGCCCCTTGTACAGACGCTTTGTGTCATATTCTGAAATTTCTTCTCAGCTTTAGGATGAATCATGTCTGACAGAGAACCCGTTTCTCTTTATTGCACATCCAGGAGTAGTTTTCTCATTGGAAAGCTTGTAACCCAAGAAGTGAAAACCACACCTAAGATATTCCTGGTGTTGCTGTTGGTTTTTACAAGATAGTGTCAATGTTACTCTTTTCCTTGACCTCACGATCTTTTCTTCTTTTGACTCTGTCACGAGTACTAATGTAGACATATGTTGCATTATGTACCATTTCATTGCAATTTAGCTGAAATTGTGAGAAAATCTTCATGGCATAGCGTGTTCTTTGTGGTATTACTTTCATGTCCTGTTCTATCCAAAATGTTTGATTATGGTTGACACATTTCTATTTTGTAGAGTTGAAGTGTACCCTCACAATAAAGAAGAAAGAATTGCTAGAATATGGGGCACAACTGCACCTGGTTTACCCTATGTTGATGAGGCAATCGCATCATCTGGGAACTGGCTAATTGGTGGTGATCTGGAGGTCCTGGAACCCATCAAATATAATGATGGTCTTGATCACTATAGACTTTCACCTCGGCAACTTAGGAATGAGTTTGACAAGCGGGGGGCTGATGCTGTGTTTGCCTTCCAGTTGAGAAATCCGGTACACAATGGGCATGCCCTATTGATGAATGACACTCGAAGGCGTCTCTTGGAAATGGGTTTCAAGAATCCCATTTTACTGCTACACCCTTTAGGTGGTTTTACAAAAGCAGATGATGTCCCACTGCCTGTCAGAATGGAACAACATAGCAAGGTATTTACTCAAGTGTTTACTAGTTTGTAACTTTGTATATACAAATTGCTGAAGCTGATCACATGACAGGTATTGGAAGACGGAGTTCTTGATCCCGAGACTACTATTGTGTCTATATTTCCCTCACCAATGCATTATGCTGGCCCAACGGAGGTGCAGTGGCATGCAAAGGCCCGGATCAATGCTGGTGCCAATTTCTACATAGTAGGACGTGATCCTGCTGGGATGGGACATCCAACAGAAAAGAGGGATTTGTACAACCCGGATCATGGGAAGAAGGTCCTAAGCATGGCCCCAGGTTTAGAGAAACTCAACATATTGCCCTTCAAGGTACTTGATTCAGAGAGCTATCCTTGTACATTTAATATGCATTAATAAGATGTCAGATATCCCTAAAGAACTGGAAGTATAACTCGGACTCATCCTTATATCTTCTCTTTCATTGTGTTAAGCTCCATGGCTCCACAGCTGCAAGTCATTACGTGATTTCACTTTTGATTAGACAGGACTGTCGTTTCTCTAAAGTTTAAACCAATATTTCATTGTCATCTTTAGTGAATAATAGAATCTAAGTAGTTCATAAATTTTGTGTTAGCCACAGAATGCACACTTTGTACAAAGTTGTTTTTTTCATGTGAATATTAGATTTTGTGTTGATTGCGGTAAGGAATATCAGTGATGCATAGATATTACACTGTTTATATTGATATGGTAGATTTTGTTTTTCAATTTAAAATAGGTTTAGTGCTACTCTGTAGCTTAGTTTTAGTTTTGTCTTGTATGTTTTCCTTGCTGTAAACTGGTATTCTGGTCGTTCCAGCAACTATGCTTTCTTAAAGCAGGGATATTCCTATGGTCTAAAATTTAAAATAGGTTTAGGTATCTGTATAGTCAAACACAAGCAATCCTATTAAAGTTTCATTGCTGCCTCTACTTCCGAAACCAGTTGTTGCTATGTTTCAGTTTATTTCATTTACTCAAACCTTGTTCAATTTTCCATGTTCACTTGATGACACTTGTAATGTTGTTCCCTTTAACTTCACATTAGATTTATATTTTATTTGTCTGTTCCAGGTGGCAGCGTATGATACAGTGGCAAAGGAGATGGCCTTCTTTGATCCTTCACGAAGTCAAGATTTCCTTTTCATCTCAGGC
This sequence comes from Eragrostis tef, assembly GCA_000970635.1. NCBI lineage: Eukaryota > Viridiplantae > Streptophyta > Magnoliopsida > Poales > Poaceae > Eragrostis > Eragrostis tef. Next base: position 32,530 of record LAPY01002041.1, on the reverse strand, counting down.
ACCAAGGTAGGCTTAATACTTTTCAAGACGTTATCATGAGTTCTGTAATGGCAACGAATTAGTCTTTCTAACAATCAACATTGCAAATCAATCAGATGCGCACGTTCGCCAAAAACGGAGAGAACCCTCCTGACGGTTTCATGTGCCCTGGTGGATGGAAAGTTCTTGTCGACTACTACAATAGCTTGCAAGCTGAAGAAGCGGTTCCAGCTCCTGTATGAGACAAGCTGCTGTCTGAGATTATTTGTTTCAGTTCCTTCTCTTTTTAATTTTTTTTAGGTTGATAGTTGGTTGATGCATGTCATCAATTTTTCACATTGTTAATTTTTTTAATAAAATATGAGATTGCAAATCAGGACAAAACTGCTGTAGAAATCAAACTGAAGCAACCTGTACAATAAAATATGTTCTCTTTTCATATCTTGTCCTGTCTTGTAATTCTTGTCCACAAAATCCTACCTGACTGTTCGAATTACCATTGCAAAATGAACTTACTGGAGAAACTTAGCAGAATCCATGAAAACAAATTACTCCCTCCAGTTTCAAATACCATTTGGACGGGGTTCTAATCAAATGTTAAAATTTCGACCGTGGATAACTTTTAAAATATTTACTTTGGAAACATTTTTCCACATGCATAGATTTGGCTTAAGATATTGTTGAAGTTGTTATAGACCATGTCCAGAGGGAGTAGTTTGAATGCAGCATATGGTTTGTTGATATAACCACCAATCAAATCATGCATGTAGATAACATTTGAATTTTTTGTTTTTTGTTTTTCCTAGAGAAACGTTTCTAGGAGTTTTCAAAATCACTAAACAGTTGTCAGATATCTACTGAAGGTGATGGTAGGCTTGACTGTCAGTGGCAGTGCAGTTTGTAAGAATGCCTTCATGTCCCCATTTCTGTACAGTATTGCCTCTCTGCTGTTGCTTAGAGAAGTGGAAGCGATCAGGTTTTGTTCCTTCTAGATTCTAGGGTGACTCAGGAAGCCGATGGTGGAGCAGTACTATGCGACTGACACCTTGAGTCAGGAGTGATGGAAAAACTGACAACAATTAGCTCCGATTAATCCCTCGTCTTGCACCAAACAATGAGAAAAACATCCCCCAATAGACCTCTAACGGAAACAACAATAACATCCACAACTAAAACATAACGATATATGTTGAAAACCTCTTCAATGCACCCGAGGAATAAAAGCCATGGGACAAACTGATCCACTCCAACTTCCACTATTATCAACAATGGGTAAGAAGAAATCTTTACCAGAACATGTAGAGTATTACGACAACAACGACAACAACAACTTCAGGTCCTATATGATATATATCTTGGTTTTGCTTAAGAGTGAAGATACAAGGTGGTTTTGCTCAAAAGAGTGAAGAAATGTGGATAGAAGTTAGTAAAGAATAATTGGAATTCTATTGTCTAATAAGAGGTATATGGTCGTTTTGCTAAAAAAATGTGAAGATGGAGAAATATGAAGGCAACCTCAGATTGTATATGTCATTTATATGATGGCACTTAAGAATGATTCAAAACAGTTTCAATATACAGAGGAGTGTTGTGGGTGGGTCGCAATATCTAACTCTAACTTGATCTGACATATCTCTTCTGTTAAATCAAGTTTTCCAATTCATTCAATCGTCTTGTGTTGGGTTGCGGTGTAAAGATTTGTTATGTATGTGCAAAAGGACAACTAATCAGGGTTTGAAGTCTTAGGATCTACAAACAAAAGCTCTGAATGCTTTTTCAAATACTGATTGGGTAGGTTGTCCAAGTGATCCAAATTAACAGGTGTTTTTATCGGGGAAAAAGATTCACAACCGACTGCCGACTGTCGCCTGACTATGATTAATCAATGGACAAAATCATCTGGTCTATTTCCTTACATCATGCATATTAGAGTGATTTAGCCAGTCTACCGTGAGTTAGACATAGGACTCAAACCTATAGCATCATTCTTTTTCTTGTGTTCCTTGAGACAAACTTGGTGCCATGGAGCTCACACAGGAACATGTCAAGGATGAATCCTAAAGTTAATACAAAGCAAAAGCAAACATAATAGCAGAAGTTATTGGGTGTTCCCAAACTGACCGTTTAATGTAAGCTCATAGGAAAATCACAAGAGCAAATAGATAGAAATCATTTTCTAAAATTCGATAGCTGATAGCTAATTGAAAGGTTTCATTTTCTTATTATCGAAGTTCTAACAATGAATTTGGTGCATTGTACTAGGAACATCCTCCTAGCTACTTGTGAAGAAAGATTCATAAGTTTCCACTAAGAAAAGACAAATGAAAGGTGTGGAAACTGCAACCTTGTGGGAAATTGAAATGAAAATCTATTTCTTGGAGATGAAAGTAGACCTGATTATTGTTCCAACATATGCATTATGCATGCTGAATCTTGGTGGTTTTGTGGGTGTGGCTGTTCGAAATTGGATCTAATGTAATCAAGATAAATTTAGTTGTTGTGCAAGCCCTTGCCTCTTTCATGTGTTCCCTTTTTGTTGTACCAATGTGCTATTGGGAAAAAAAATGCTCTAGCTTGAAATAAATATGGGTAGATACAACAAGCATTGAACAATTCAATCGATTCACATGTTTTATCGAACCATTCAAGATGATCTTTCTTGAGGTACTCTAAGGCTAACTTTTGTGTGGCAGTTGATTCGATACTTGCTTTCTTTGTTTGTTAGAGCTCGGGTTTGCAATTTAATGCAAAGAAATAAGGTTAGGGTTTTGTGTTACTTCCTAGTTAATTTCTGAGTGTTGCGGTTAATTGGAAACCTGCCCAAATGGTTTATGTTAAGGTTAAGATTCCATCGTTCGTATGTGTAACACCCTGCCTCTAAAAAATATTCTTTATCCGAGGCAGGTTATGTACGTGTGATAATGAAAATAATCTCACAAATCCGGAATATCATGGCCATAAAATGTGATTTGAGACAAAAGGGCCTAGAAAACATGTCACATTAATTCAAAGCAATATGTTTTACTGAGTTATGAGCTAGCATATTTGGGATTACATGAGGCAAAATGCAAGTGAATATGCGGGCACACACATTCATTGCGCCGCTTTCAATAGACAAGCTATTTCGTTCAATTTATTCATTTACCTTTTCAGCAATTAAAATTTGTTCACTCACTTCTTCTACTACTTCAACATTAGAGTTGACTGAGATGATATGCCTAACAACACAACTATTTGGGCTGAATGAAGGTGATTGTGACCAATTTGGTTGTTCCATAACTTTGCTATGTGCATGACTTTGTGGACCATAAACATTAGAGTTGACTTCATGGATTTCTTTCAGGTTATGAACACAGAAATTATAACAAAAATATCTTTTCAAGCCCGTACACAATCATGTAACTACGTCTTAAGTGATGGAACTATAACATCTGTATAGTGTCCATGATGTGAAAAATGTTGTACCATAACATATGCAATTTCATTACGGGAAACTGGACGCATTGTACATCAGTTAATTCCTAAGAATAACTGGATGCAAAGATTGACTAAGCATTACATCACATGCATTTAGGTGTTCAATGTAACAAGAAACTTTCTTCATCTCAACGGAATTAAATAACTTCATGTAACATCCATGTCAAAAGGAAAAAAAAACATTTCATGACCGTGTATTATGTTCATGAAAAGTCTCGTTGTTCCGACACATTCGAGACTATTTAAATGATGGTTTAAGTTGATGATGAGATCTTTCCCGTGGCAAAGCACCAGCATCGTGGCAGTACAAAAGAAATTTTCTTTTTTTTTTGAAACGACAAAAGAAATTTTCTTGAGAAAAAGAAAAGCGATTTAAACGCGACACACTACTCTCCGGCGGTCGGAGCCGACCGAATATACCCGTCGCTTCCCCCTCGGATCCTTCCCCAAAATCTCAAATCCCCACCTTCTCCTCCGCCATTTCCACCGCACCCCCACCCTTGTAACGCAGCGATGTCTGGCGGCGGCGGCAGCGGCGCTGGTTCGGGCTCTCC
>LAPY01002041.1:15399-28496 GCA_000970635.1 Eragrostis tef | reverse complement strand
GGACGGCGGCAGCTGCGGCAACCGCAACTACGCCTTCCGCTCGCTCTGCAACCGCTGCAAGCAGCCGCGCCTCCTCGTCGATCCCCACACCCCGCGCGACTCCAAGTGGCTACCCCGCGCCGGGGATTGGATCTGCACCGGTACACTCTCCCTAACACGCGACCCCGGTTACCATGCCCTAATCATTCTTCTTCATTCTTGCCTGTCCCAGGCGTTGTGCGCCTGATTTCCCTTCCCTAGATGCAGATGTAGATGTTCCTTTCTTCTATAACATCCTAGTGAAATGAATTCAAAGAATGAAATGAAACAAATTTAGCCTTGGATGTCTTGTTGAGGTGGGGTACCGACATGCTTCTTCCATCCCTTACCTGGGAAATGTTGTAAATTAACTCAAGCTGATGATGAGTCATTATCCACACCTCGCGCATGGCATCAGAAACTTAGGTGGCGTAGCACCTCGTCTTCTTATTTTTTCATCACTTGTGTAGGTTTATTATTAGAACCTGCTAGTGTGCTACTTCTACAGTGTTGTATTCTGGCATAACATAGTATATGGCTGACATTCTGTGCCATCCATTACCAGAGCCTTCTTATTGACATTTTCTGTTATCTACTAATTTGTAGAAGATGCTTTTAATAGGAGCTAGTTAATTGATTAGTTTGAACTTTGAAATGAAATGGGAGAGTAAACAGGCAAGATGGACACTATAGTTTAAGCACACACTATCTCTTTTAAAATTTGGCACTGCCGCACTGCAGTCAGGGTTGAATTATTGTTTGCGGTCATTTTTTTTGGCTGCTACCTTTTTTTCCTCGAATTGAATTGCTGCCACCTATTGTACCTTTTAAATAAATCATTCCTGCTGTGTAGTTGTTTTCATCTGATACTTATATCTGTTACGATGAGATTTGAAAACTACCAGTTAGTGTGCTGAGTAATGACTTGTGTGTGTGTGTCTATTCCTTTTTATGGGTTTGTGCGGGATGGCTGGTGGTGGTGGGTGTGCGTGTGCTTCGGTGCATTGTCTTGCTGCCTACTCTGCTGGTTGGTTTATGCGGCGAATGGATCAATAGGTTGCAGTAACAATAATTATGCATCCAGAAAGAACTGCAAAAAGTGTGGGCTGCCGAAGGAGGAAGCAGCAATGCCAGCAATGCAAATGGCAGGGATGGCTATGCCTGCTTATGCAAGTTATATGGCTAGGTTACAAAGCCTTGCGGCCTCTGCTTCAGGATTTAAGATGAACTTTGGGATGGCCGGCAATTCAGCGTTGCAGCAGCAACTGCTTGCAAGCGCAAGCTGGCAGTATGGAATGGCTGGTAGGTATGGGATGCAACCATCTGGCTGGCCATATGGCAACAGCAACACAAATCAGTTTCAAGGTGTTCCAAAAGACTGGCGTGATGGTGACTGGCTCTGTAGCTGTGGATTTCATAACTATTCATCTCGTACTGAGGTAATACTATATTCTAATCTTCCTTAGTGGTATCATAGTCAGTAGTACTTTTTTTTTTGACCGAACAGTTAGCAATACTTGTTATTATTATTTGAGATCTCTTATTATTTCTATCATTCTAGTTGAGTCATGCTTTTCTGAATCAGAACATGTTCTTTGGTTTCTACCATTACCTTTGACTGATGTGCTGAAGTATGCCCACATGCTTTTAATCCAATGACTTGAGATATTAAATCTAAATTTAGGTTCTTCAGTTACGTTCCATATAGCAAATGTTAAACTTCCTTCTTAACCTCCTTTTCAGTGTAAAGAGTGTAATGCCCCTGTACCATCAGGCATTCCATCCACAACAATGAAATCCTCAACATCAGACACTTCTTCGAGTAAGACATTGCAATCCTAAATTCTAACATAGCTTCGTTACCTCATGCTCTTACCAATTAGAAAAAATATTGAATAGTGGTTTAGAAGTGTTTCAGTTTTGCCATTTCAGAAAGTTGCGTTCTATGATATTACGTCTTTCCTACCACTCATTTTTCTGTCATGCACGTTTCGGTAACTATAACTACGTAACTATAACTATGTGTTTGGTTGGGGTAATTGTTGGGACAGAATTGTGTTCAGGAGGATGAGTTTCAGAATCTCTTGTTTGTTTTGTGGGAAAGGGATTTTTGGTGGGATGGACAATGGGATTTTCTGGTTTAACTCCATTCAACCTATTACCTCAGGGAGCAGAGGTAATTGGGTGGGAGTTGGATGACTAGTAAAGAAAAATTGCATCCCCACTTTTCAATATAGCTTTAAGTTTCTACTCCTTACTCATAAACCCACAAAACAAACAGTGCAAATAGTATATCCTGTTCAACTCTACTCCCATGGCAAGCCAATCAAGAGATTGGGAGCTTTGGGACTAAAGGTTCAACTCCCTTCCCCCTTCGCATTATTTGCTAAATACACCATAATTGTCAATTCAAATTATGTGTACTGCATCTGCATGAAGCATGGGTTCGTGCTAATGATTCAAACTTAACCCTCTGTCGTGGAATCATAGACCAACATAAGTTGATGATTGTTTTATAAACTTGCTCCATTTTGTAGTCCTCAACCCTTTCAGGTTAGGAATTGTGGTGAATTTCATAGGCTTAATACTAATTTTCTTTTCTTTAGACACATTTATGTGTACTTGCTATGTTTCACTCACTAATTCAGTGGCAGCTTTACTTAATATCCTTGTTATGTTTCATGATTGACGTCTACAAATTATGTTATTTCTCAATCTCATTTTGCTGCAGCCCTAGGTATCAAACGGTTGGCATCAGAGGAACTTGCCAATGATTGGGATAATAAAAGACTAAATCCAGGAAATTCAAGTTACCCACTTTCAGTATGTATTTCTGGGCCTCTTTAATTTGCTGTACCTTTATTGCCTAAATGCTTCGTGGTACTGATTTTGTTTTAATTTCATTGAAGACAGCAGGCTCAGATAGTTTATTTTTGGGTATTCAGCAAGGAGCTGGAAGCAGCAATGGCCAGACAGCTTATTCCAAGTTTGACAGTGGTAACTCAATGACATTACCATCTGGGCAGGGGCTTATGGGCAAAGGGTAAAGCTTCATCCTCAATCAAAGATGCTTTTGCCAGTATTCAAATGCATTTTATGAATTGTAATGTTTGATAAACTTAATCGAATTGGCGGAGCATTATGATTTAAGGGACAACAATCAAATAACATGAAAATATTTTTGTTTGATGTTTGCCGCTTCATAGGTTCTCAAATTTCTTCTTCTTTTTTTTTTAATGCTGTTCTGCGTGGAATTATGATATCGGCATCTTTGTGGTATGCGGCTACTAATACAGGAAACGTATAAGATATTAATATCTCAAAAATATGTAAAGTGTGATTCAATGTAAACAAAGGCAAATGGAATTGGAGTGGAAGGTTTGACCTTGAATGGTATTGAATAGGAGTAGCTGCCACAGGAAGATGTTATGGACCCATATTGGATGTTCAATGCTAGTAGGTTCAAGGAGTAAGAGAAAATAGATGTACACAAATCTTGTACATTTTGAGACAACAAGGTGTTATGAGAATTGGATTCAACTTAGGCAGTGACCTTTGGGGGGGTTCTACAAAAGATTGTGTCCGGTCAGTTATTCCATGTTCTTGTATTAATTGGCATGTCATTTATATTGTTGGTATAAAAATATAGTGTCTGAAATTGGTGGAAAGACTGGTATGTACCCTAGTTGGTCTTCAGCGACTCTGAAAATAAGTTGTGGACTTAAAGTTCCATAATTGTGGTCCTGGTGTAGCCATTGTTGAATGGTGCAATGCTTGCATGAGTAGTGTACATTCATCTGAAAAAGGGTACTGGTTAACTGAGTTACACATGCTTTTCAACGTTACCAGGGGAAAGTGGCGTGAAGGAGACTGGATGTGCAGCAACTGCAACAATCACAATTATGCATCTCGTGCATTTTGTAACAGGTATTAAATTTTGCCTCTTTATGTTAAATTTGTTGGTTTAGCATGTTCATTGTTTAGCTCAACAAGTATGACAAAATTTCCTATAAAAAAAGGTATGACAAAATTAAACTTTGCATACCTTTTTCTTTTTCATTTTCACCTATGGAAATCCCCCGGGCTCCTCTTTTTAATCAAACTTGCTTACCTATTGATTATTTTTATCACCCGAGTATGCCTCACAATTGTTCCATTCATATTGCTTATTGTTCGCTGTCTATCTTTCCAACTGAAGATTTGTTGCTTGTTGGTTATGACACTAACAATTTCTTTGCGTTTCAGATGCAAAACTCAGAAAGAAGCCTCGGTTCACCCTGGTGTGCTATAGCTCGCTTGCTCCTGTTCTTTGCAATATTTTGAAGTTTCGAGGATATGTTGCTGCTGGTCTGTAGCTCCAACCTGCCGGGGACTCTTCAGTTTGAGCTTGATTCTGCAATGTTTTTGCTACTCCCAAATGTTCTGTGTTTTAGTTATGACTGTTTAAGTTTCTGATTTATTTATATTAAGAATTTGAATAAAAATATTTCCAGACAGTATGTCTACTATCTGGATTTTTGGAATAATTGTACTATTTGTTGCTTTGTGAGGTAATGGTGATAACTGCAATGTTGGACTCTGTATCGTCTTTTGGAGCAGTGTGTGTTGAGGAATGTTTTGGACTTTAGCCTGTGCTCTTGTGCGTCTTGGTAAAATGCTTTACACTCTGCTTAGCTCATGACTAATCCGACATGTGCTACCCATGATGTTAAGAAACACACGCGGACGACCAACTATCATTTTATATAATGGGTGGTAAGGACGATCCGGCCTTTTGGATCGTGATGCATACGGTGCTTGTTTAGATTTATTACAGAGTAAACGTGTTCACAGTTATTACAAAGTAAATAACCACGATAGGTTTCTACAACATAAGCAATACAAAACATTAAGTATCGTCGCAATACTTCGATAGGCCATATATATATATCCATCAACTAGAATATGAACATCTGGATTTACTACTTTCTTGGTGCAATAAGGTCCTCATAAAAAAAATTTGCTGCCACAACGCGCCGCTGTATTATTAAATCACATGGGCTTTATTGATTCACACCGTGAGAGCAAGCTAGGCTATATCCAGCTGTTTCGTACATACAGGAGTGGCAGATGACACAGACGAGCACACCACAGATGAACGGATAGGCTGATTCAGTGAGTGAGCTCGTCAAGCCAAGCCTTGGCGGTGGCGTCGGGTGTGTGGCAGCAGTAGCACGCGTCGCCGTGCGTGATCCTGCACTTGCCGTGGACGAATCCGTGGTGCTTGCAGCAATCCGCACAGTCGCTCGCCTTCCAGCACTTGCCGGAGCAGGTCTCGGAGAAGATGTCGCACACCGGCGCTGCACCCTCCCCAGTAACCTCCATCATCTCAACTGCTGTAACAATGGTTACCATCTATTAGTATCCATCATCAACGAACTCATATATACGTAGGAGATTTCATTTTTCCTATAGCAAGCCAAGATTATCTAGTTTTTACTGAAACTTGACTTACAGGCGGTGATGACGACAAGGGCCGTCAGGAACAACAATGGGGCAAGCTTCATTGTTGATTGATCTCAGAATGCTTAATTAGATTCTTTGCTACTTGTGGTGGCCGGTGCCCGGTGGGAGAAGGAAAATGCTACTAGGAGTTAGCTATCTATCAATTCAATTGTGTGAGCTCGATGGTTCAGATGGTGTGTTCCACATAGAACCGAGGCAAAACTAGAGGGCATGATCTCTATTTATACACTTCAACCTTACAAACTCATGGGATTTTCATTCAAAAAAACAAACTCATAGGACCAGTAATACGACTAATGGAATAGTAGATAATAAGCAAAATTGACAGACACGGTACATCAACTAATGGAATTCATTATTTACTTTAAAGACAGCCCATAAATTTCACCTATGATTATAATGACATGTGCAATGCGACAGCCTAAATATTTCGTTGACAAGGGAAGCTCATCATGAAACTTGCAACATGAGGAAAATTCAAATTAACTTCTTATTATTCAATAAAAAATCCAAATTTATATTATGACAAGTCATATTGTTATTGGCCAATGAAACTTTTTATTTGCGCTTATGAATTCTTCTAATCCGTCACAAAAGCTCATCATGAAACTTGCAACATGAGGAAAATTCAAATTAACTTCTTATTATTCAATAAAAAATCCAAATTTATATTATGACAAGTCATATTGTTATTGGCCAATGAAACTTTTTATTTGCGCTTATGAATTCTTCTAATCCGTCACAAAAGCTCATCATGAAACTTGCAACATGAGGAAAATTCAAATTAACTTCTTATTATTCAATAACAAATCCAAATTTATATTATCACAAGGCATATTTTTACCTTTTTTTATGTCATTAAGGCCATTACTTGTTTCCATGAACAACTATCCAAATTAACATGCTGAAATTATCCTCATCTTCAACCTCTTCCCCATTTTTCCTGCCATCCATTCTTTCCTCCTTTCATTGGTGACTTCCGCTCGATAAATACTTGAAGATTAAGTTTTGGCATCACAGAGTCGCCATAAGTTTTGAGGATTGAATTTTGTAACAAGAGCGCAAGTTAATTTTGCAGCCGAAGTGACCCATGCTAGCCGCAGGCCTGTGGCACGAGGCCAAGTACCGCTGAGTGGTATTGTTCACTAATTATTTGAGCAGCCAATCCGGATTGATGAAACTGAGTACGCACCCCAGTTGCTTTTCAGTATCTCTCAAAATATAAGTTGTGGACTTGAAGACTGATTGTGCAGTGTTTCTGCTACTCCCCAATGTCGGTCTCTGTCTTAGTTGTCTGTTGAAGTTTCTCATTTATTTGTGTTATAAGAATTTGAATAAAAGTGTTTCCAGACAGTATGTCTACTTTCTGGATTTTTGGAATAATTGTATTAATTGTTGTATATAAAGAATTGGTGATTAATAGCAATGTTGGATTTTGATCTATTGGAGTGGGTGCTACATAATGTTTGATGTGGCTTCGATTTGTGGTCACTAAAACCGTGATGACCCTAACATCATCCTCAGTAATCTATTATGGCCCATAACGAAGTTGTTATCAAGTTGGGTAAGGATCTGACGTGGCGTTGACACGGATTAAACAGAGAGGAATCTACTATTTCTTTATAAGTGCAACCAACCAAGTACCATTTGATTGCTATTTCTTTCAATCCTCATGCAGCCACATCACCTCAATTGTTTGGTCCGTCCGGTCACATTATTCTTGACATCCTCAGCGTTAGATCAAACCAATTGACAAGTTAACAAACCAATCGTGTGCTGATCTCTTTCACTGCGGCCTGCAGTACCATAGTTTTAATTGTCATTCATTCTACCTCCATCATTTAATTGTCCGTTAGCAGAATTACCATGTCCTTTAGCAGAGTTACCAGATCCATGCCCATTTTATTGTCCACTAGCAGTGTTATTACATGGCCAATTAAAATCTTCTACCTCAATCTCTTAGCCCTCTTCCATCCGTCACAATAGCAGCCAAATCTGCGACTACGCTCCCACACCGAGTGGTGAATCTCGACTGGTGGTTTCTAATGCCTCTCTCTCTCTCTCTCAATCCAATATTTCTCCCCAAACGTCTGTATAATTCCCTATCTCTAACTCTTGGGTGGGTTGAATCAACTCTCAATGATTCTTTTCAGGTATGGATTATTTTCACGATTATCAACAAATTTCTATACGTATATATCATGTCCATTTTAGCATAAGGTCTTTTAGTGCTTTTATACAGGTCTGGATTCCCATGATCCTTGCATATGCCTTGATTGCAATAATCCCAGAGTTTGTGCTTTCCTTGCTCTGTTTTTCTTGCCTATCCAACAGAAAAGAGGTTGGAAGAGATTTCGAATCCAAAAACATGCTGTTAGTACAGCCACTCATGCTAATAGTCTTTTGGCCCCTCTCAATTCTCAGATTCCAAGCACACTGGTATACTATCTTGATGTCTACAGGAGCTTAAATGGCAACAAAATCCTTTGTGTTATGTTCAGTCCTTCAATCATATCATCAAAATAGTTTACGAATCGGGGAATTTCGTCTGCATTTTGGATACATACAAAATTTGATGGTTAACTGATGGTATCTCTAATCCTTGGTAACCTCTGTCTAAGTGAAAGAAGCCACTAGATTTGTGTGCAGTTACTTATATTGATTTGTCTGCGGTTACTTATATATATTGTCTTCGCAAAAAATATATATATATTGTAATCTGCACTAATATATTATTTTTTAAATGCTTATACAACTCAGCGTGAGAATTTTAGTGTGGCCACATTGGCGGATGATCATTGGAAAACATTTATCTAATAATCTTCAATCTGCTAAGATGTTCATAGTAAATTTGTTGATGCGCCACATATCCTCTTTTATTTTCCTAAATTATGCCCAATAAGTTCTTCATGCCACATAGTAATGCTTCAGGGAAAGAAAACGAGAATTCTCATAGCTGGACTTCATAAAAGGAAAAGAGTCTGTCACACGTTTGGCTAGAGATTGCCTGCTTGCCTATATCAAGAGCACGTAAGTTACCTTTGTGTGTGTGTGTGTGTGCGTAATTTTTTTTAAGAGAAACATTTTACGTGTAAATTGTAGCAGTAGTAACCTTTGAGTGAAAAGGTTCAATCGTAAAAGCAAACTTACTAATTTCAACCTTTGAATTCCAACCCTGTTTCCCCTGCTAAATTTGTACTCTCATCAACTATACAAAAGATTTATCACATTATCCTTTTTTATCCCTAGCAACGCGCGGGGAATCACCTAGTGTTCGGATAGGAGTCGGATGATTCGAGTTGGACGTATAGCATTTTACTTGAGAAAAAGCACGTTTTTTTTGTGATTACAGAAGACAACTCAGACACTCACAACGCACACACATCTTTGTGAACACACATACGCAAACCCTATCTTTGTGAGCATTTTTGAAGACTGAGTCCAACTAATAATGCTGAGTAACCATTTGGTGAGAAAAAAATGAGCCACACAAATTAAAGGTGAATAAAGATTTGAAGAAAAATAGTTGATGTAAAATTTAAATAGATGAGACAATACTTTTAAGGAAAATTTGTCTATAGGACACTGCTAAACGTTGGTTTTGTTTATAGGACATCGCATCTATTCTTTTCGTCTCGTGGAAAATATAGTTTTTGTCTGTAGGACACCAAAGCATTCAAGCTTCCTATTATATATATAGGTAATATATTTTCATATTTAGAAGTTTGAATAACATGGACTGCTATTTTTATCTCATTTATTAGCATTTGTATTAATTTGTGATCCTCTAACTGCTATTTTATTTTTATTTTTAAATTATTTGTTTTGTAACATTCGGACCAAGTGATTAATTAATGAAAAATTTGTCTGTAGGACACTCTTCATTATTAGTTTTGTCTCTTGGACAACGAATCTTTTCTTTTGGTCTCCTAGACACTTAGAAAACATGAATTTTGTCTGCAGGACACTATAGTGGAAAAAGTGATTATTTTCGAATTTTTTATCTCAATGCACAAAATACATTGCAACTTGAAATTTGGCACAAGCATACATTACTGTATTCCCTATACATGTAGTTTTGTTTCATATTTATTGTTGATTGTTTACATAAATTTTTAACTAATAAAATATTTATTTTTAAAATCAAACTATGCAAACAATCAGCAAAAAATAAAGAAAAAATCACATGGACAGAAAATGCACCAATGTAACGTTATGCCAAATTTCTAGTTGCAATATGTTTTGTGCATCGAGATAAAAAATCTGAAAATAGCCACTTTTGATGCCTTAGTGTCCTACAGACAAAAGCCATGTTTTCTTAGTGTCTACGAGACAAAAAGAATAGATGTTGAGACCACCATTAAGCATTGTCCTATAGACAAATTTTCTTATTTTTAAATAGATTTACAGTTTTACAAAGTAGCTGACTCGGTACCTCACAAAAGTATCTACCTTATACAATACTCAAGTTAGCATCCTTATTGAAATAGTTGGCCGAAGAGCTTTATAGAATTATTGTCGTATCTTTTATTAATCAACGGTTGGATAAAGTACAAATTGGAGCATTATTGATAAGAAAATGTTGAACTGTGTACAAGACAAATAGAAAATAGTAGCCAACACCAGTTTAAAAGGAATGAATTAGAAATTATTAGAAAATCTTGTAATAAAATGTGTTGTAAATAGTGAATGCTAGAAATGTAGTTATTACACATATAGGATTTTTTTAATCTATATAAATCCACACACGCACGTGTGGTCGAATCGGAAAAAAAAAGGAAGTAAGTTTGTTGGCCCCGCAAGGACGATCCTGGCTCAGGTCTGATTCTATTTCCATGTCGGATTGGACAGCTTTAAGTCTTCTTATGTTGCGCAATACGGCTATGAAGGGGTATCGGATCGAGGAGATTTGATCCGAGCTGGACACGCCCTGACACGCGGGCTACATAAGAGAGGTGAGCGTTTGTACCAGAATTCTATTCTGTGAATACTAACATCTCCTGCTCGAGTCGAGATGCCGCGGCGGGAAGAGTACGACGGCCCTTGCTGCGTGCCCTGCTGCGTCTGCCATACGAATTTGGTCATCGCGCTCATCGTGTTCCCGGTCGTGTTCTACGGCGTCCTCCACCAGGTGCGCGTCACCGTGACGGATGCGTAACTGACCCGCTTCGAGCTCGCCGGCGCCAACGGCACGGCGCTGGCGTACGACCTGTCACTCACCGTCTCCGTGAAGAACCCCAACGAGGCGATGCGCGCCGGCCGCCCTCCGCTTCGACGGCGCGCGCCTCGCGGACAAGGGCGGCACCATCGCCGAGGAAGAGAGCGCCCGGTTCTACCTGGCCGCGGCGGGGGAGGTCGACGCGGTGGCGGAGCTCGTCAAGGAGACGGTGGCGGGGACCATCCAGTCGCTCGACCTCAAGCTCTCCGGCGAGGTCATGTACCGCCCCGTGCATGTCGGCAGGTTCAGGCTCTCCGTGACCTGCCCGCTCAGGCTGCAGACGGCGACGCCGCAGGCGGGAAGAACCAACGTTAAGGTGCTTGACGAGGTCATCAAGTGTCACTAATTAAGCTAGTTATTGTGCAAACAGCTAAATATATAGGTTAATCTTAAAGTGTTTTTTATGATAGATCTAATGATATTGATTTCATATTAAATAACTAATTACATAATTATATATTGTTAGTCAAAGTTTAACGAAAAAAATCAACTGCAGAACAGAGGGAGTAAATAATTATTAAGTGTACAAAGCTAGCCATCGCATTCACCATAAACATATGTATGCAACTCCAGCGTCCTTTCATGTCTTTCATGCAGCATCTTAATTTCCTTTGAAAGAAAACATGGTGCCGTAAAACTACTTCTGTAATTAATTCACATTGTCTACTCGTTACTCACAGAGTCTGAACCATTGAGCTCATAAAATTGATGTGTCCATATTTTTGTTAGATAGCTCACTCTTGGCACAATTTTCCTTCTCCATAACATAAGAACGTAATTAAGCATTCCGAGATTGAGCAACAATGAAGCTTGCCCCATTGTTATTGTCCTGACAGCCCTTGTCATCACCGCCTGTAAGTCAAGTTTCTGTAGAATACTAGATAATATTGGCTCGCTATAGGAAAAAGTAAATCTCCTACATGTATATATGAATTCGTTGATCGACGATGGAAACAATTGTTACATCAGCTGAGATGGTGGAGATTGCTGAGGATGATGAGTTGGTGTGTGCGACATCTTTAATTTCCGAGACCTGCTGGGGCAAGTGCAGTATCTACGCATGCCACCGCCAAGGCTTGGCTTGACGAGCTCACTGGCTCACTGAATGAGCCTATATCCATTGATCTGTGGTGTACTCGGTCTGTGTCATCTGCCACCCATGTATGTGTACGACACAGCTGGAGATAATCTACCTTTGCTCTCATGGTGTGAACTAATAAAATTCATGTGATTTAAATTTTAATACAGTGGCACGTTGTGTGGCAGCAAATTGTGAATACAAACTTACGAAAACCTTAATTATTGCACCAAGAAAGTAGATTCAGATAATTGAACTTCTATAATTGGTGGCTATGGCCTATGGAAGTATTTGCAACGAGGCTGTACGTGCTACTTAATGGTTTGTCGGTCTTTCTTCTTGCGTATGTTGTACGATATCTTGTAGTTACCGTGAAATAATTGAAAACGAGCACCGTATGCATCATGATGCAAACGTCCGGTATTTACACTATATAAAAAATATAGTTGATCGTCTGTGGAGTGTCACTCCACATCCACATTACAGGTCAATATAAAAACTAGACATGCCTAAAATCTTAGTCACAATGTCAGATTGTAGAAGGTACGTACACTATTGGAATTATTCTTGTAAATCATCCACTTGGATTTCGAATGTATAATGGGATGAGGGTGTTCATTCCTAGGATTTCATTGTTGAAAAGTGTTTCAAGCGCGGACGCAACTAATCCTAACTAGTTCCTAGGATCTGGCAGGAAGAGCTCGAAGAACATGCTTATAGAGAAATGTGCTAGAGTCATGAATGTAATCGTGATTATCGTTGTTTACAAGTAGTTGTAGTTTCATGATTGAATCGTACTTAATTATAATGTATTTCTTGCTTTTGTCATGTATTTCACCGGGGTAATTGATAGACTCCCCCTTCATGTTACATTAATACTTTTTTTTTATAAAAAGCGTACACGTAAGTTAAAACAGAATACATGATAAAGAGATTTGCTCTCCTCCGATTACACGAGCTCCAAAAGAACAGAGCAGAAACTAGACAAATCAAAGACGACAGTTTAACTATCAAAGACCTGTCGAAAGGGTCTTTGTGAGTAAGCCAAAGGGGAGGGATAATTTTTCCTTTTCCGCCTGTCCACCACTCCACCCCAAAGCCAAAACCTGCCGCCCCCTTGCATTTCTGGCCGCCTGCGAACTCCGGCCACTGTCGGACCTCGAGGGTTTCCGGCGACCGAGGACCCCCGCCCCCTCCGCTCCACGCGTCCGGCCGTTCGCCCGCGGCTGCTGCTCAGCCTTCGAGGCGGCTATTGGATTGGGCGGCGGGGGCCGGCGC
>LAPY01002040.1:79098-91620 GCA_000970635.1 Eragrostis tef | reverse complement strand
TCGTTGATCAAGAATTAGCACAACGATAAGTTTGCGGGTGATAAAAGAGTTAGCAGATTAATAGATGACAGACTGCACATTCATATTTTCATTCTGTACCTTGTTATTACGATTAAAATTGGTGAAATTTGGGCTGCCGCCAGAGAGTTTCACATGCTTTTCCGAAGAGGTACGGCCACCAGACCATGGATAAGCTGCTTTGCCACCTTGATTCTGGTAACTGCCCAAACGCCCATTTGGTTTCACAGGCAAAGTTGCCTTCTTCTGACCTTTTACACCATCAATGCGGTTCAAAGTGGTTTTGGAAGAATCCACAAGAACAGGCTTCTGATCAGCAGCAGTTACAGTAGAAACATCTTTTTGCAATGAAGGGGCTAATTTGCCCGTTTTAGCCTTGTATTCTGGCTTACTGGCAGTAGTCTGTGGCTGGTAGTACGAGGATGGGTACTGGTAACTCTGGGATCCATAAATCTGACCATCGTTTGTGATGCCATATTGAGGATAGCAGTACATGTCACCATAAGCACCCTGCATAAACCAATAAGCAAAACCAAATCATCGATGTGCGTTGCGATTGCTGCCTAACTTTAAGGTATTGGCCAAGGTTCAACCAATGAGGTCTAAGCGTCAATTCAAACAGCTTCGCGAATTGTGAGGTATGGGACAAATACTCACAGAAGAAAGTGCATCTGTTCCGTCCTGGCTCACATAGATGGAATAATCACCACCCCAACCTGAAAAGCACGAAGCCATCAATCAGACTTCAACGTCAATGCTACTAACTTGCAATTCTGCTACCAATTCACTGGAAATTGAGATGTACGATATTAAAGAGTGCACGAGTACTTCACCTCCACAATAGTAAGATGCAGGGTAGGCACCATAGTACATGCTAGCGTCCGTGTAATCCTGCTGCCCCCATTGCTCCGCTGACAACACTGAAGAGCTAAAGGACGACGCCACTCCATTCGACATGCCATTCCGCGGTTTGGACACCTGCAACGGGGTTCACGCTCAGACTCCGAAGTGCTACTACAGAATCACATAGCGATTCGCCAAAACTGCAGGGAGAGGCGGGCGCGCCATACCTTCTCCTTCCCCTCCGGGGCCTCGCCTCCTTTGCTCTTGGGATCCAGGGACAACTTCTGTAGCAAATCCGCAGCCTCTGGAGCAAAACCAGTTAAGGGAACTGTGATCCAGACACTTTCAGTTGCATAACAGAGGACCACAGATTCAGCAACAAAATTCTAAGACGAGCACCCAAAAAATATAAAACGAAAACGATACGCTTCGCGCTTGTAATTCGCACGAAATCACAAAAAAAACTCATAATTCTCGGGGCTCATACCAACCGTTCGCCGGGAAGAAACCAGGCTAAGCAGCGGTCCAAAACCCACCGCAAAAACATCGAAAAACCGTCAAAGAAAAAGGAGAAAAAGAGCAAACCCGCGAGGGTTCCTAAGGATACGGCCTTCGGCGGGCGCGACGGCGGCCATAGTGGCGAACCGGCGGTCGAGTTGCGTGGCGGCGCGGTACCAAAAACCCAGAGAAACCCTAGCGAAGGGCGAGGAGGCGGGGGCGGGTGGCAACTGGCATGTGAGCAAGGGAGAGGCGACGCCGCAACGTGGGAAAAAAGAAAGGAAGAAAATGTGAGCGAGGGAAACGAGTGGCCAGAGAGTGGGGCGCGTCCCGAAGGCCGAAGCAGGGTCAATGATGTTGTGGGCCTGGGCCGGTAGGCTAGGCCGCCGTGGGAGAAGGATAGAGTGTGAAGCGGGGGTTCAGTTTATGTCGCGACGAGGGCAAGCTCGTGAGCTAGTAGCTTCTAACAGTTTTCAAAAAAAAAAATCGGTGTCTCTCAAAAAAAAAACTGTTTTCATTTTTTATCCACTTTGAATTATGAAAGCTGTCATGTTTTTCTGTCCTGAATCTTGATGGGATGTTACTTTCTTCCTTTTGACATGGAACTATAGTCCTGTTTGACACAACTTACTGCTTAATGTGGCACGGTTATTGCTTAATTCTATGAAATAAGTTATCCAAATAGGAGCATATATAAACATAGTTAGACTGATGGTTTGTTCGATGTACTCCATCCGGTTCTATCTATATTTTTTGAAGTGTTGAAGATGATCTCACATATACCAAGGAGAGATTAATTAGGGGACTCATTTCCTATTGTACCCTAAATAGTATGGCGTGCTGTTCCAAACAAATAAATTCTCGCAGCTTGATTTCCAGGCCAGGCTCAAATATATCTCAGCTACTAAAATAAAATATTGGACAGGGCAAACAGAGCGAAACGAGGAACCATCCCAAAACCAGTATCATTCACTGCAGCACCCTTACTGATCTCCACCCCAAGGTACAACTCAAAATAACAAGACAAAAAGACAACCCATCTTACCGGAACAGGAACACCTAAACTCTAACCAAAGTCAACCGCCAGACGCAAACAGAAGGAAAATGATACAGATAGTCAAAATCAAAAGAAAACCTAGCAGGATTCTGAGTAGCCTAAGACTGCAACCTAGTAGCATCGCAAGGAAAATCACAGAAACAAAACACAATCATGAACGGCAGCAGCTTTCTGCAGCACATCAAGCTTTCTCCTCGCACCAATCTCAAATGACTGCTGATGTAGAGAAAATTAACAGCCATTTACGACAGGCAATGCTTCGTTTGTCAGGTTAGCATCTTTGGGGGCGACACCGTTAACCACTACTGCCACCGCACCAATGTCCACCACAGCCTTTTTCGGCCCTACAACCTGTGGTTCCTGCTGTCCCTGCTTCCCATCAGTACCTTCACTATCAGCACTGTTGGTGGTAAGCAATTTCCCATTCATGATCTGCAGGACACAACATATGGCAGTTCAAGTAAGTTCATTAAACCCTCGATTATTGATAACGGTAAAACACCAATCTGACTAAAGGATGCCATGAATCTCAGGCTGAAGTGCCATAAGGAAAACACTGCAGACCCTCAAGAGGTCAATAGGAAACAATGGGAAATGCCAAAACACATTACAACCCCATGGCCCTGGCTGCATCTCATTATCGAAGGTGTGAGTTTTTGCATGCTAACAGAAACTGTTAGCACACAAACAAACATAAAAGCTACGTCTCAAATCTCAGAGGTTTGCATGTCAAATTGCAATTCATACCCAAGCGCAGGTGCAAAAAGTACATTGGTAGTCAAATACCTTTTCCAGAGGCTCCTGACGCCTTGATTTCTTCTCCTGCATTATCTTCTCACGGTTATCATAAAAGCCAAAGTCATCCAAGATGGATGTCTTGCAGACATGATCCTTGAATATCTTTAGCACCTGAAGGCCTTGCTCGAGCCTAACCTGCATATCCACCATGAGAAGATACAGGGAAAATCATCAGCACAGAAATAAAAGAGTTAAACATGAAAATATGCAGAACATGTTTCAATTTACTGAGTACTGTCGTAATCAAAGCTTCCAGATTTTTGTATAGAAAAAATTCCTACAGCATGCCATCATAAACATACAGCGGAGGCAATTGACAAATAGGCATAAAAATACCTCCTGTGTATCCCTGCTGTTTGTCACAGGTTTGTTTTCGTTATACTCGAGAATGACGTGCTTCAACAAGCTGTTGGGAATGTCCTTCACAATGTGCCACTTGACGGGGAAACAACCAGTCCACTTGTCTTGCTGCCAGTGCTCCACTGTTTTGTCAAAATCAACCCGACCCACCATCTCAGCAAGACCAACAAACTGCCCACTTGTATTTACCTGAAAAATGAGGAAGCCGGTAGCATCAATACCTAACATTAACAACTACCAATAAGAATATGAAACATAGGGCAATGATCAAAACTTACAGAAAACAAGAGGAATACAGGACAACTGCTTGATTTTTCCTTCGCCTCTAGATAAGCAGCATCGAGCTTTTTATTTCCGCTGGGGGTGCTTGCCCAAACATTGTATTTGATGCTCTTGTGAACATCATCCTCGCTATATGATTTAATAATGAAAAACTTAGCATCTGAATAGGTTTCAACAAAATCAGCACGATTATACTGGTCCTGCAGAGCAACATTAGAGCCGTCACTAATAGGAAGTTCTGGTCCTTTAGCATCAACATCTGCTCCGGAACCCTGTTGGCTTTTAAAGAGACCACTTCTTGGTCCTCGCTTCAACTCATTCAAGACATCCAAGTTTTCATTGCCAAAAGCATAATATCCATAACCTCTTCCTCTGGGTTTGTACTTTCCATTTGACAACGTACTCCACCCACCATATAGACCAGGACCATAGATATGTGATCCATACCACAAGCCCGGTCCATAGGCGTTTGTGTTGTACATTCCACTACCAGAGTAAATTGAACTCATATATCCAGAAGATGGTGGCACCATCGGAGAGGTTTGACCATACAAGTCCTGAGAGAAACATAAACAAGAATCAAACTTACTGTCAAATTGCCCCTGATAATACAAAACCAATCAATAAGGAACATAACAGGAACTAAATCAATAAAGAACACATTTATTAGGCTCATGCAGCACTGAAATGATAAGTCATGAGCAAGTAACACAACAACAAGTATATAGGGAACAAGAATCAGCTCATAAATAGAGAGGTTGCATATTTGAGTAATTTATTATACCTTTGCATTACGATTAGAAACAGTTGATGTTGGACTGACACCAGAAAGTTTCGAATTCTTTTCTGAAGAGGAACGGCCCCCGTTCCATGGGTAAGATGCTTTACTACCCTGGTTTTGGTAATTTCCTAGACGTCCATTAGGTTTCAGAGGCATAGGTGCCTTCTTCAAACCTTTTAGACCATCAGTGCTGTTCGCAGTGGTCTTCGCAGCATCAGCCACAGGCTGCTGGTCAACGGCAGTTCCAGTTGAAACATCTTGTGGAGTTGATTTGCCAGCAGTTTTAACCTTGTATGCTGGCTTACTAGCAGTATTCTCTGACTGGTAGTGTGTGGATGGGTACTGGTATTGCTGAGATCCATAAATCTGACCATCAGCAATACCATATTGAGGATACCAGTACATGTCCCCATAAGCACCCTGAAGAATCAAAACATGAAAATCAGTTTATCAAAATATCTATTGTAGGGATGAAATCATACACATGCTTTCCATTTTCTGTCTGAATCTGACTATCTGAGGGGTTGTCCACAGAATTGAACAAAGGAGGCGGAGGCCCAAGTTTCTGTAAGCTTTGTAAATTGTGTAGGTGACGAATACTCACAGAGGAAAGTGCATCCGCTCCATCCTGGCTCACGTAGACAGAGTAATCACCCCAACCTGCAAAGCATAAAAGATAACAATTGGAACTGAGGGGAAATTGCTCTAAATCTCACAACAGCATGTAACTACAATATTGGTGCACAAATGCTTCACCTCCACCGTAGTAAGCTCCAGGGTAGGCACCATAGTACATAGCATCCTTGTAATCCTGCGGCCCCGTAGTCGCCCACGGCTCGGAGTTAACTGAAGGCTTTGGAGATGCCGCCACACCATTTAGCCCTCCTGTCACCTACAGGATGATTCAAATTCAGAATCTGAAGTGCTTCTATAGCATACCATAGCAATTCGCTAAAATTTTACAGGGCAGGACCATACCTTCTCCTTCGCTTCCACGCCCTTGCCACCTCCGCTCTTCGTATCCAGGGACAACTTCTGCAGCAAATCCGCAGCCTCTAGAGCAAATCCAGTTAAGTGAATCGATCCGGATACTTTCAGTGCACAACAGAAGATCACGAATTGGGCCTAAACTTCTAACACTCGCTAAAACCAGGAACGAGGAACAAGAAAAATAAAAATCACAACAAAACAATAGAACAGAAAATCATGCCCACGTCCGTTCGCACGAAATTAACCGATAAAACCTCATAATTCACACTTCACCAATGAGTAGCTTGTGGCTTAAAAGCCACCCAAAAACATAGAAAAAACACTTATACAAGGCAAATAAACCAGGATGAGCAGAACCAAGAGCAGTGGTTAAGGATACGGTCTGCGGCTGGGGCGACGGCGGCCATGGTGGAGATCCGGCGGTCGGGGGGCGTGGCGGCGCTGGGACAAAACCCAGAGAAACCCTAGCGAGGTAGTTGGCAAGTGAAACGAGAGCGAGGGGCAGGTGGCGCCGCAACGTTGGGAGGAAAAAAGAAAGAAAAAATGGAGCAGCGAGGGGTTTGGCGTTTTGATGCTTGCCCTTTTTTGGGCCTGGGCCGATGGGCTGTGCTTGGAGGCGAGGAGAGTGGAAATGACGGCCCACTGTAAGTGTTGACGCGATCCCAAGAGTGAACGGGGTAATTTATCAAAAAGCCCTCTAAATTTTAGACATGTAACATTAAAAAAAATCTTATCGTTTAAAAATATTAAATAAAATTTAATGTTAAATATTTTTTAACAGATGAGTACTAATTTTCGAAATGAATCTAATGAGTCTAATTAATCTATGTTTTACTATAGTGATGTTATAGTAATCATCTTCTAATTACTCCCTCCATCTATTTTTTACCTGCGCATATGGTCTGGGTACAAAGTCCAAGAAACAAACCATTGTGGCTTAATTCTCTATCGTTCCCCACTTAACTCATCTCGCGACGCATTGGTTCAGCCATAGAAAAATGCGGACTTTGCGGCTGCATGGCACTTCCCCTTTTAGCGGGCCCGCACATCAGCGTCCTTATGTGTGTTGTGCTCCCGCTGGATCACGATGATAACCTTAATTACCATTCCAGCCAAAACGTCAGGCACACGAGACGAGGCATCCGCGCCAACAACCAACAGAAACACGCACATGTTTTGGAGAAAATACTCCCAACCAAATGCGCAAGTAAAAAACAAAAGAAGGGAGTACGTCTTAATTACTTTCATTATATTCGTCTCGTGATTTAGATCAGATGTTCTGCAGTTAGTTTTCTAAGTAAACTTTATTTTATATTTTTTAATGACAAGATTTTTTTTATGTGGCGCCAGAGCTAGGGGCAGATGGCGCCGCAACGTCGGGGGAAAAAAGAAAGAAAAAACAGAGCAGCGCGGGGGTATGGCGTTTTAACGCCTGCACTGATTTTTGGGCCTGGGCCGGTGGGCTGTGCTTTGGAGGCGAGGAGATTAGAAATCGCGGGCCACTGTACATGACGCGGTGGCATCAAGAGTGAAGAGTCCACAATCCACCCGACCACCGCCCTTCGAGTGCGATGGCGACAGATGCGGCTCCCCACCGCTACCGCCGGCTTCGCAAGGCCTCCGATCTCTCCAGTGGCACCACCGCCTCCTTGCCCTCCAAACGGGTATCCTCTGACCTCTGTCCTCTTTCCCTGCCTTCACGATTTTGTGCTTGTTAATTGCGATAAACATTGGATACCTCGAGAGAAGCAGCTATGTCTTGCGGCATGTTTCAAAATTGTGGAGTAATTTAACTGCAACTGGATTTGTTGTCATTTGCCAAAGTGCTTATTATTATTAGCTGCAGGGTTTTTAGTATGTTAGTGTGATTATTCTGATAAAATTGGTCAATCAGGAGCATCAAAATCTCTTCTTATCCATTATCTTGTCCATAGCATGTTTAAAGTTTTACTAGGTGCAAAAAAATTTGGGATTGAGGCATTTATCTGAACTTTCATGATCTTGATTCTCACTTATATTTGAAAGTTAATTGTTCAAGGTTTCTGCTATTCATTCACTAGCTATAATTCCACATTATTTCTCATTAATTGAACATTTTTTTCATCCGAACAAAACTAGATGCGCGCGGGCGACAAATACACCAGTCATGACGACAGGATCAGCAGCTTGCCAGATGAGCTACTAATCTCAATCATTGATAAGCTAGACATGCGCACAACAATAACAACCATCATCCTTTCGAAGAGATGGCGCAATCTTCCTCGGCCCACGTTCACATCCTACAACCTTGCTGTCGACGACATGCTCCCTCCACGCTATCACCGGTTGAAGTGCCACAACATGGAGGCTAAGGCAGCGTACGAAGCAGAGAAGAATGCTAATGAGCTGACTTGTATATATGCCATCAAGGCACGGCATGAGCGTTGGATGATGACGATCAGGCCACTCACAGCCATCCTGGAACGATACGAGCGACGGGCCATGCGGCGCTATGTCCGACAGGTGTGAACGCATTTCTTTTGGCTCCGGAAGATGTGCATCAACATCGGTCTGTCCAAAAGCTGAGGCTCCAAACTGTGGGGCAAGGTTGGGACGATAACATTAATCAATGAGTCACTGCAGCCATTGCAAAGGGGGGCGTTGAGGATTTTGAGCTTGTTGTTAATGGTGATTGCGTGAGCTATGACCTCGGGCTGCTTGATGGATACCGAGACTTGCGTCTGAGGCGGCTTGTGCTATCCAATTGCCAAGTTGTTCCTATATGGAACTCCTCGACGCTACAAGGGCTCACCAAACTCTCACTGGGTGAAGGTTCATATATGGGATTGGTCAATGACATTCTTAGAAACTGCACGCAACTAACAGATTTCAGGATCTCAAATTCCATTTACTATCAATCTTCTTTTCCTATCGCTGTCCCATCCTCAAAGTTAAAGAATCTGCAAGTGGACAGGTGCAGCTTTGGGAAAATCTTTCTTACCTCGTTGCCTTGTCTCGAAACATTTTATTGTCGTGATCGCCCAACCAAGCTATACTATGGTGACGTGCCTCGGCTCAGGCACGTGAGCTTGGACTACTCACAAACTAAAGATGATGACAAAGATGAGCGCTCTGGTAGCAACAGGGTGTATTCACCAAGCATGTTCTTCAGCATGGTGCCGCCTCTAGATTGCCTTGTTTTGCAGTTCAAAGAGCCCCAGGTGAGTACTCATCTGTCATCTCTCTGGCATAAAATAGCTGTGTCCCAGCATCTCATTGCTGTTTAAAAAACCGTTGCATCCTCATGTACGATAAGCTAGACATGCGCACAACAATAACAACCATCATCCTTTCGAAGAGATGGCGCAATCTTCCTCGGCCCACGTTCACATCCTACAACCTTGCTGTCGACGACATGCTCCCTCCACGCTATCACCGGTTGAAGTGCCACAACATGGAGGCTAAGGCAGCGTACGAAGCAGAGAAGAATGCTAATGAGCTGACTTGTATATATGCCATCAAGGCACGGCATGAGCGTTGGATGATGACGATCAGGCCACTCACAGCCATCCTGGAACGATACGAGCGACGGGCCATGCGGCGCTATGTCCGACAGGTGTGAACGCATTTCTTTTGGCTCCGGAAGATGTGCATCAACATCGGTCTGTCCAAAAGCTGAGGCTCCAAACTGTGGGGCAAGGTTGGGACGATAACATTAATCAATGAGTCACTGCAGCCATTGCAAAGGGGGGCGTTGAGGATTTTGAGCTTGTTGTTAATGGTGATTGCGTGAGCTATGACCTCGGGCTGCTTGATGGATACCGAGACTTGCGTCTGAGGCGGCTTGTGCTATCCAATTGCCAAGTTGTTCCTATATGGAACTCCTCGACGCTACAAGGGCTCACCAAACTCTCACTGGGTGAAGGTTCATATATGGGATTGGTCAATGACATTCTTAGAAACTGCACGCAACTAACAGATTTCAGGATCTCAAATTCCATTTACTATCAATCTTCTTTTCCTATCGCTGTCCCATCCTCAAAGTTAAAGAATCTGCAAGTGGACAGGTGCAGCTTTGGGAAAATCTTTCTTACCTCGTTGCCTTGTCTCGAAACATTTTATTGTCGTGATCGCCCAACCAAGCTATACTATGGTGACGTGCCTCGGCTCAGGCACGTGAGCTTGGACTACTCACAAACTAAAGATGATGACAAAGATGAGCGCTCTGGTAGCAACAGGGTGTATTCACCAAGCATGTTCTTCAGCATGGTGCCGCCTCTAGATTGCCTTGTTTTGCAGTTCAAAGAGCCCCAGGTGAGTACTCATCTGTCATCTCTCTGGCATAAAATAGCTGTGTCCCAGCATCTCATTGCTGTTTAAAAAACCGTTGCATCCTCATGTACGCAGATTTGGATTGCTCCACTTGCTGTTCCTGCCCCGTTCAATCATCTCAAGAAGCTTTTCGTCGCAAATGTGCCAGTGAATTGGGACACATTCTGGATCTTCCTCCTACTTGATGCAGCACCAGCATTGGAGTCATTTCACGTTCATGTATGCCATTTCTTGACCACTTAACTTATTGACACATCTTCTCGCACACGATGCAGTGGAAATATTTGTAAATTGAATTGTGAATGCAGTTTGACACAAGCACAGAAGTTCAGAGCACCGATGTTGTCTGGTCCAGTCTGGACGCCGATGGGCAGCAACAGCATCAGTATCGTCGCCTGAAGGAGCTCATCATGGCTGGCTTTGACGGAGTGGGGTGGCAAACTAGCTTCATCAGGCTGATCATGAAGAAGTCGCCGTTGCTGAGGTGCATTCATCTGCTCGACAGGCAGATCGTGGACGATGGACAGGAGCTGGGGGGTCTGCAGATCATCCCACGTCGTCGCAAGTGGCACGAGTGTGAGCGATCCAAGGTCATCGAGGACCTCACGGCTGGGATTCACTGGCCTCCAGAAATAATTCTGGAATGAGCTGTAGTGCATGGCTTCGTTCTTGTTCTGTTAAACTCGCATTCATGCCTGACCAGGTTAGGCTAAGGCTACCTTGTAATGGTATATGGATGTCTTGTACTCTTGTGCTTTATACTTTGCTTGATGATGCGAATAATGCACTTGGCCCTTCAAATCCATGGTCTTTCGGCGACCAATGTGACTTGGCTTGAGCGGATGAAATTACGAAGTGCACCATCAGAAGATCTCGAGAAAGGCGTACAAACGCATGTTTGGCACGGACGTGATATGTTAGCTCTGTTAACTTAGAGAATGCTTGGTTGCCGGCCACTGCCATGCCATTGCCAAACATTCCAACCCTGCTGCACTGGCATCACACTAAAAGAATTAAGATATTTTCCTACTGTTTTTGTGACAATGGCCAACAATATATAGTATATTTGGGCAGCTATTTTGAAAACTGTAGGCAATAACTTTGTAGGCAATGATGTTAAGGGTAAATTATCAAAACTGCTGGGAAATATGTGAGTTTGTATTAGAAAACTGTGGGCCACTTGTGTAGAATACTAAAGAGAAATACTGTTGGCCACACAAGGAAAAACTGTCGGCAAAAATTCAGTTTCTTGTTGTGTTAGGCTAATCAAGAAATTTCGCACTAAAAAAACCCATTAGGATAGGCTGATTGTTTCAAAATTTGGTGAAAATTCCATATGGGCACCATCCTTGTTGCAGTCTAGCTTCACGGGAAGCATGGTTCGTGGCGGGCCAGTGGATCCGCGAACCGGTCTATAAAAAAGATTCCACTAGGTCGCCGTGGATGGTGGCAAGGGGCAGTTGATTCAGGTTCATTTTACTCCTAGGGTCAAGTGGGTCGACCCCTGCGTCGGGTGTTCGTTCACCTCCTCCCATCCGCCGCCCCCTCTCCTACCCTTGCCATCATCCATCACAATGAACCCTCGTATATGGTTGTCGTTCGTCGTTGTGACCTCTATGTGTACGTTAGTGCTCCAACTGAAGTCCCTGGCTAGTAGTCATAAGTTGGCTTTCCCTCAAGTATCTGCTCCGATGCCCATGGTGGCAGTGGCCTGCAAAAAGCATCTGCACGCATGCAGGCATCACATGCGAGGATGCGACAGAATCACGATATGGATTGACCCAGGAGATCCATTAGAGATTGCTAGGTTCGGCAGCCAAATGGATACCTATGGTGCCCCTCCAGAGTTCACTGGATCGGTGGAGCGGACACAGTCCGATGCGCGGTTCAACCACGCCCATGCCTAATCTACCTTCAAAATTTGGCGGAAATTTCATGTGGCCACCATACTGTATTGCAATCTGGTTTTGCCACTAAAATGCTTAGCGAAAAAAACCGACGCCACAGTTTTGGTAGTAGAAGACAAGAAAACGTATGGCAGTTATGTCAGCAGTGACGTGGTAGCAACCAAACAATGTCAAATATGGTCGCGTCGCATAAGATTTGCTATGACAAAGCAAATCGTAGCCTAGAACTAAACATCCTCTAAGTTACATCCGCAAGTAAGACCATCGTCTCCAGCGGTCCAGCCTCTCGAAATGTAGATGTTCAACATCTTAAAACATGATTTAAATGCGCTGAATATACACGGTGTTTAGTTCTGCCGGAGAGAAAATTTCGTGAATTCCAGAAATGGACTAGGCCGCGAACCTTTCAAAACTCAAAAACCAACCGGGTCAGGCAGGTATGCCCCACATCTCAATGGCAGCCATCGCTCCGTCAATTTTAAAACACAGAAAATCCGAAAAGCGCCAATAAAGTCCCACAGGTCGGTGACCCACGGACTGCACGAGTTGCGGCGGAAGTGGAACACCCCGAGGCCCGAGCGCTGCTCCCACTACGACAGACACCAGAGCGTCCCCGCCCCCGGTTGCTACGCCTCGACGCACGCCTCCCGAGGCGCCGAACCCCGCGGCGGCCGCCA
>LAPY01002040.1:67302-78226 GCA_000970635.1 Eragrostis tef | reverse complement strand
GCCTCAACGCACGCCTCCCGGGGCGCCAACCCCCGCGGCGGCCGCCACCATCATCGCCATCGCCGTCGCCGCTGCTGAGACGACGCCGTTGTAAGTCTCTCTTTGCTGCCTCTCTGCCGCGCGCTCTCCCTTTCTTTCCCCATTATTTTGCGGCCCATTTTTATCCGCGCGCCCCGCGGCGGCTCCCGGTTTTCGCACGATCGTTTAGTCCTGTGAGCGTCTCCATGTTTGAGAAAACAATCTGATGGGTGTTCAGGGGGCCGATGCGATATATGCCGGCGGATTCGGGCTGGGAAATGCTTATGCTCTAGCGATAAGATGCCAGTCTCACTGTTTCCATGCGGATTTAGGAGAAAGGCGGTTTCGGTGGGATTGGCGCCTTATTTTGATTAGTTTAGAGGTGATTTGGGGTCCGATTGGCAATAATCTGGCGGAAAAGTTGCGATTTTCTGGGTGGAGCCCCTCCTGGAGGCCTGGAGATGCCCCGCTTCCTTCTTGTGCCAATGGCGGCATTTGATTCCGCTCTAGGCACTGTGGTGATGGAAAGCAGGCTTGTTTTTAAGGCATTTCACCACGGTGATGAAGGCCTGAACTGGTCATGTTTGGTTGCGAAAACATTGAGCAACAAGTCTTGAACAGTTTGGCTGAAATTTGATGTTTGCTGCTTATTTTTGTCGTTCTTTTCCTTTGATTTGTGAATTTATTTTTCTCTGTTGGTTTTTTCTTGCATGCAGAATTGTTTGAAGGAGCAAACGGAGCTGTAGCTCCAACCTGAATTGTAGGGAGGGATAATGCCAGAGCTGTGAAGTGGTCTCAGAGAGCTTGTTTGAAGTCCCACAAGGTTATCATTCCTGGCTGCAGACTCTGTTCGGGGTCCAGTGGTGCCAGCTCCACTGGGGAGAACTGGACCGCGCGGCCATGCTGGGGCTGAAAGGGTCTCAGGGTTATTTGACTTATAGACTGATCTGCCTTGCAGGAACCTCCCTGAAGCTGTTGCTAGAGAGGCCACTTCTAATAGAGCCCAGGGGGACCTTGGTTTGGACAAGGCATCTGACTTGGCTAGATTAAGAATGGATGGTGACAGTGCGGACAGGTTAGCCGCAGAGAATGCGCCAGTTCCTGAAAGGGTATGCCTTCTCTTTTCCTATAGATAAATGAGGTTCATTTCAATGGTCAAGAGGAACAAAAGGTTCGACTTTGTTGTGCACGAGGGCCTGAAGGGTTTAAATATTAGTTGCATGAGTGATACTCATGGAACATTACCATTTGCATGCATTCAGTGAAGGTTAGTAAGAAAAAAAATAGAAATCCAAGGATTGAGCAGCTGGATTATTCCACTACAGAGGAAAATAATGTAGTTTGGTAAGAATAACAGAAGGACATGAAGATATGGAAATAATATACACTGTTTGTTCCTATGTTATATTGTTGCCTGTTGTACTAGAGGGACCATTGAAACAATTATGTCTTCCTTTTTGAAAGGGTGTAACAACCCTTGCTCACGTCTGAGAGCGAACCCAGGTCGCGAGAATGGTGCCGAAGTGCCTCGACCATTGTTGGGGAATAAAATTCGTGTTAATTTTTCATTAACATTGATACAAATACTTGAGAAAATTATCTCTCCCCATGAGTGCTAAAGATAAAGTAACTTTCTTTATAGCATAATGTTCTTATCGCTGACATTGGTTGTAATGTTCTGTAGTCATTATCTTTTTTCATTTCTATGCAACATTGGCAAAGCTGTTTAATCCAAGCAAGTTGGGGTAGTCTATTGATATGTTTACTTACCTAAAAGTAACATCTTATAATGTGGATTGTTGACTTTTTATACTTACCTACAAATAGCATCTTATGATTTAGAGTTTGACTGCTGCACTTGAGAACCATACGTTATTCAATTGTTGCAGGTTCAAGTAGGTAACTCTCCAGAATATGTAACTGAGAGAAAGTTAGGCCAAGGTGGATTTGGTCAGGTCTACGTTGGCAGAAGAGTATCTGGTGGATCTTCTCGTATGGGTCCTGATGCGTATGAGGTTCCGTCTTTTATCTTCTTTAATTAAAGACTAAAATTATATCTTGTGCACCATTCTAATATCTGAGTGAATATCCTGCATTGCAGGTTGCACTTAAACTTGAGCACCAAAGTAGTAAAGCATGTCAGTACGGCCCCCCACATGAGTGGCATGTTTATCAGTATGAACTTTACACTGACCTCCTTCTAAATTCATAATGTTCTCTGTGTACAATAATCCTTAATCTTTCCTGAACAGAACTCTCAAAGGTTGCTATGGCATACCATCAATCCACTACAAGGGTCACCAGGGAGATTTTTATATCCTTGTGAGTTTATTCACTAAAGTTCATTTACTGCAAAATGACACCAAACTCAATTTGATCTTTTGTTCAACCAGCATTTTAAAAGTTTAGGTAATGGATATGCTTGGCCCTAGCCTCTGGGATGTTTGGAACTCTGCAGGGCAGGGGTAAGTATCCTGTTGTTCTTTTTTACCTTGTCTATATGCTTTATTGCTCCTTACTGAGTGTAAAGCATCTCCAATAGGATGTCTTCTCATATGGTTGCTTGCATTGCTGTTGAGGCCATATCTATTCTTGAGAAACTTCACTCAAAAGGGTAATGTGGAGCCATTTGATAATTATCCTGAAATGCACAGATTTTCCTTTTGGTTTTGTCATTCATTGACATCAACATTTCCACAATCCAATCACTGTCAGCTTTGTACATGGTGATGTGAAACCAGAAAACTTTTTGCTTGGTCAGCCTGGATCAGTTGATGAGAAGAAGCTATATCTGATTGATCTTGGTTTAGGTATGCTCTTGCTCAACATGATTTCTATTGTTTGTGAACATAATCAGTCTCATGTTCGTGAGACACTATGGCATTCTCTTGTTGGCACTGGCTACTTAGTATAATCCCTATGTGTTTTATGCCGATTTACCTTTTAAATGCTTCTGTTAATGTTAAAATTATGCAGCAACCAAGTGGAAAGAAGGAATTTCTAACCAGCATGTCGGATATGATCAGAAACCAGATAACTTTAGGTTGGTGCTGTCTTGTATGCATGTTTTTTTTACTAGCTTCTTTCTGTATATAACTGTGTCATAACTATCTCATCTTTACCTTTTGCAGGGGAACTATTAGATATGCTAGTGTCCATGCTCATCTTGGTCGTATCAGTAGTAGGAGGGATGATCTGGAGTCATTGGCGTACACCCTTATTTTTTTACTAAAAGGAAGACTGCCTTGGCAAGGTTATCAGGTACCTTTAACATGCGCTGCAGGGTGTGACTAACATTCTGTTTTTGCTGTTGGAGTTAACTTATTTTTTTTGCTAATGCTAATTATGCAGGGAGATAAAAAGAGTTTTCTTGTTTGTAAGAACAAAATGGCCACTTCTCCAGCGATGCTATGTTGCCTCTGTCCAGCTCCATTCAAACATTTTGTTGAGATGGTCACTAATATGAAATATGATGAAGAACCAAATTACTCTAAATTAATTTCTCTTTTTGATGGTTTGATCGAAGGACCTGCTTCAAGACCCATCAGAATTGATGGAGCTCTAAAGGTCTGCACTGCTGTGAACATAGCCTACATCCATAGCTTGATTTGCTTGTATAAAACTTTGGGGTCCGTTGTGCATACTATAGGTCGGGCAGAAACGTGGAAGAACGGTTGTAAATCTCGAGGATGATGAGCAGCCTAAGAAGAAAGTTAGGTCGGGGAGCCCAGCAAGTCAATGGATCTCAGTTTATTGTGCTAGGAAGCCCATGAAACAGAGGTAATTCTCTTCAAACTTGCAAGTGCTAGTGTGGTAGAAATTGCTAACTATCCGCTTGTTTATCCAAACAAAGTATCTTCTATAAACTGTGAAATATTTTGCCTGTGAAAAATGGGATGTTCTAGACCAGTGCTTCCGATGCTGACCGAGCACTCCGTATTGTCATTGGCCCTATCAGTCAATGCTGATTTTGTTCTGTTTCTTTCACCCAAAAGTGTTGAATAGAGCATCAGTGTCTCATGAGCCTATTCTCATTACACCGCTATGAAAATCGACCTTGAGTCAGTTCCTGTACATAATATAAAAATAGAATACTGGAGCTGGCTCATAACAACTACAGAGCTTCCATACCTGAATCAAAATGATAACTCTAGCTGGATTGAGCACAATATCTTTTGGTCATGCTTGGAGCACTATTGTGTTATCCATTTTGCTCGTGACCTTAGTCCTGGAGAAGCGGCAAGCAGAATGATGTATACATATCTAAAACCATGGTGGTACATGCTCTTTTTGGGAATGTTCACTTTAAGCTTGTGCAGCTCATATCTTTCTCTTGTTTGAAATATTTTAAGGTAACCTAGGTCCTTGGTTACTGGTTCACATTTTACTACTTTCCCAAATTAAATAGGGTGGTGTCTTTTTTCTTCAGACTGCAAATGGCATTGCTTCATTTTACCCTAATAGATGTCATTATAATGTGGCCCACATCAACTTGCTTGGGGACTAAAAGGCGTTTATTGTTGTTGTAGGTACCACTATAATGTATCTGATTCAAGGCTTCACCAGCATATAGAGAAAGGTAGCCAAGATGGATTGTACATTAGCTGTGTGGCTTCTTCAGAAAATTGTTGGGCTCTCGTCATGGATGCTGGGACTGGGTTTTGTTCTCAAGTTTATGAGCTATCACAGGTGTTTCTGCACAAGGTACACTGTGACGTCGGCCCCCACCCCTTGGATCCTTTCCTCCGTCCTTTCTCATGATCTGCCTTCTTGTGCTTGTATGTAGGATTGGATTATGGAGCACTGGGAGAAGAATTATTATATAACAGCCATAGCTGGAGCAAACAACGGAAGTTCATTGGTTGTTATGTCCAAAGGTTTGTAAAAAACTTATTCTTCACTGAACTTTTCTAACTACTGGCAAAGTGCCCATGCTTTGGGTGCGGAAAAGATCTCATAAGCTTAAATTATCGTTTAAATGGTCTTGATTGCATTACATTACATAAGATTGTTTTTTTGTTCCGATGGGTATAAAGACACATGCTATGTTACGAGGGCATCTGCAGACCCGTCATGTAATGCTTTATCATTTGTTTTGGAAGAAATTTATTTGGCTAATTATTTTGCATGAAATTACACATTTTTTGCGACAACATTTTCACTTATCTATGTTAAACAAACTGGCTAGCCATTTGACACACGCAGATCACGGATGCTTTGTAGATAGTAGTACCACAACCTTCGACCTGCATGCATGTGCTGGTTTAAAAGAGACATCTCATTTCCTTATCTGTGACAAAAACTTGAGAAGAAATCCTGAAAAGTAAAATCTGTAGTGCTACATATGGATTGAGTTGTGATGATCGCAGTGGATCATCACCACGAAGTCTAATTGTTATTGTACTGGAAACACCTGTCATCTTTTGTGGAAAATTAGCAGTTGTTTCAAATAAACGGTCAACGGTTCCTCTTAGAGCATGTGCATCGTTGCCCCCAAAATTGAGCGCTAAGAGTACTTAGTGTCCGCCAATGTTGTTAGCACCTCCTTTTATAGGTGCTAGGGCAATTTGAATTAATTAATTTTGTTACTAAAATGAAGTTAGTACCAGGTGCAAACTTTAGCATTGACATCATACTAGCACCCATGGCTACATCCCTTAGACCAGTGCTAACTCATTTTTCTCTCCCTTGGCTCCTGCTTAGCACCAACAGATGCACATGCTCTTATGCACCAAGGTTATATAGATTGCATACTGGATTTGTGATACAACAATGAGGCATCAGCTGTAAGCTTTTTGGGTGTTTGATGAGGGATCTTGTAGGTAAAAAGGATTTTCTGGGATAAACATTGGTGTTTAAGTTTGATCGCAATCTGTGTTTATTGAATAGCACTGACATGTGAAAACTGTAGTTGTTTGACAAGTAACGTTATTGTGTGTAATGTGAATAATGTAATATTGTTTTCCCGTTATGATGTTTTAACATTAATCTTGCAAGTATGATGGTTTTGATGTGCATTATAAGAATTGTGTGGAGTGCATGTCTGCATCTCATACGCAGTGTATTCTGAACATGGCTGTGCCAGAATTTATGTTAGAGGTTGCCACAGCATCGGTGCAAACATTTTGTGCCACCATACTATCCATTTCCTGCTAATTGGCTCCCCACTTTGGTAATAGTTTTGATAAACCATCAATAAGTTGATGGCGTTAGTGGTTTCTGCCGCGGAACATTTACAGATACCCCACTGCATATTTGTTGTAAACTGTTGGTGTCTGTGTTTTCAACAGGTAGATATTGTTCTAATAC
Organism: Eragrostis tef; assembly: GCA_000970635.1. Classification (NCBI taxonomy): domain Eukaryota; kingdom Viridiplantae; phylum Streptophyta; class Magnoliopsida; order Poales; family Poaceae; genus Eragrostis; species Eragrostis tef. The sequence continues at coordinate 71,899 of LAPY01002040.1, read as the reverse complement.
TGGTACTTCTCACCATTACAGGAGTTTCTTACTCACAGCAGTCCTACAAAGTCAGTGAATCTTTCCCTTATAAGTGGATTAATAAAAAGTGGAAAGAAGGTTTTCATGTAACAACTATGGCTACTGCTGGAAATCGTTGGGGAGTGGTCATGTCAAAGAATGCGGGCTATACTAAGCAGGTATATTTGCCTTGCTTTATCAGATTATTGTTGGCAATATGTCGTTAGAAGCATATCATTCTGTTTTGTCGCTGTTCGTTATATTCAATAGCTTCATGTGTGCTGTAAGTTCCACTGTAAAATCTTAACCAGATTTGGAGTTGACAGAGCATCAATTCCTCTCACCTGCCTCTTTTTCCTCTGTGGAAATCAAATTTTTGTCAACTTTATCTGAGTCACCTCTGAAAGCTGCATAGCCTGAATTACTTTCTTCTGGGTAGTAGGTATTACTGGAACTAATAGTTACAGACCTCCTCTTATAAAATTGTTTTCCTGCATTCTATCTTGTACCTGCCTTCATCAGTTCTGCCCCCATGCGTAGCTTTCAATATTGGGGTATGAATTTGGATAGAAGTAGGTATATGGAGACCACCCTCTACTCACTTGGAAGAGCAAAATCTTTCCAGTAAAATGTATATGCATTGTTTATTTTCAAATCTGAGGACTGCAAGTTTCTGTTCCTCTTTAACCATGCACGTAAAACACAAACCGGTAAAATATATTACTGCACGAATGGGCAGCATGCGTGATCTTGAATGGATACAAGCTTGCTACTGTAGTGTTTCACGTGCTGATTTCGATGCACATAGTCATCGAGGCTCCTGAATCTACCATTGAATTTGCAGGTTGTGGAGTTGGATTTTCTGTATCCAAGCGAAGGGATCCATCACCGCTGGGGGGCTGGCTACAGAATAACTTCGACTGCAGCTACACCTGACCAAGCTGCTTTTGTCTTGAGCATGACAAAGAAGAAACAATTTGAAGAGGCACAAGAAACTCTTCGAACTTCTACCTTCCCCAGCAACCATGTAAAGGTACATTTGCGCTTCTTCTGCAATTACATGGTTCAAGCATTTACAGAACTCCCCCACCCCCAATATGCGTGAGAGTCTAACCATGGAACTTGAATGTTAGGAAAAATGGACAAAGAACTTGTACATTGCCAACATCTCGTATGGGCGAACTGTGTGTTGACGATGATGACTGCACCTACACCTAAGCTCCAGATGAAGGCAGTTTGAGATACCAGTGGAACCTGGAGAGGTGTCTGATGGAACTAACCAGAGGAGACGGCTGGCATTGGCCTTTTGCGATGTCTGACGCTTATTGTAAGGGATCAGATGCGATGTTGTACCAGATGTGGACCTTCTCCATAAGCGTAATTCATATTTTGTCATATTGTTTTCTCTCTGTTTACCACGTAGTATATGCTGCTCTGCCGATGTTGATTCACCTAGTGTATGTGCCTTTCTTGATTCATCCGATGATCACCGGGCGTCCGCAGCGCGGGGAGCGAGCTCCAGAACCAGTCCTCGCGGTGGCGGTCGTAGTTCAGGGCCTCCAAATCCAACAAGTCCTACGAGTTGAGGACCACCGGTCCGCAGCGCGGGGAGCGGGCTCCAGAACCAGTCGTCGCGGTGGCGGTCGTAGGTCTGGGCCTCCAGGTCCAAGAAGTCCTGCGAGCCCTCGTAGAAGATGGGGGGAGGGGCAGAGCGGTCGAGGAGGTAGAGCCGGCCGCGGGCCTCGGCCCAGGCGGCCCCCATGTTGTTGGTGTGGCGGAGGTCGGGCCCGGCGCGCACGGCCGCAGTGCGCGTGTCGAAGATGGTGGTGTGGCGGTGCGCGTCGACGAGGGGGAAGAACTGGGTGTCGTAGCGTCCGCGCTCGAAGCCGCCGCCGCCGCCGGCGACTGGTGGTGGTGGCAGGTTGCACCCGCGGCGAAGAAGGGCGCCGTGTCGATGTTGTGCAGCGTGAAACCGCATTTGCGGATCGGATCGGCGTCGCACTGGGCTGCCGCGCCATGGATCGATCCCAGTCGTCTAGTGCCACCGCGATCTCCTCCGAACCGTGCCGCGTCACAACTCTTGATCTTGTTATACGCCAAAGCCGGAGGAATATCGTAACCAAACCTGAATCCTGCGGCGGATCGTCCTCGACGTCCGCTGCCACATGGCCATCGCCGCAGCCGCTGCCGTCCGTTCACAGGAAGCTTCGTCCCCTCGGCCTGCTGTTCCCAGCGGGCGAGACCTATGCCGCCTCGCCACGACGTCCTGGGTGCAGCTCCACACCGACGACGAAGTGTTCCGGAAACCCAGCATCGTGTGCGCGGTCGGCGACCACCTCCTCATCCACATGGTCGTGGCCGTCGAAGGCATGTACAAGGCGCTGTACCCGCGCAATTTCTTCGTCTACCGTGCCGACCTTGACCGGCCGTGCTTGTGGCCCCTCCCTCCTCCCACCGACTGGTGGAGGACCAGGCCCATCTACACCGGCATCGCGCGCAACAGTGAGGGGTTCGTCGTGGCCAATTTCATCAACTGCACTGTCGACGTCGACGAGGCCACCATGGGCCGGGTCGAGGCGGCCGTTCTGTGGATTTACAGGTCCGGCACCGACCGGTGGGAGACGAAGCAGCTCGACATGCCCTACGACGAGGACGCGGGGTTTGTCGAGCACGCGTGGCAGACCGACGCAGTGTTCTCCTTCCACGGGTTCGTCGGCTGGGCTGACTACCACCACGGGATCATCCTCTGCGACGTGTTCTCTCCCGACCCTGAGCTCCGCTTCGTGCGCTTTCCGGGCAATGAAAAAACCTGGCGCCGCGACGGATACGGGCGCCCCACCATGTACAGAACTGTGTCCGGCTGCAGAGGCCGCCTGCGGTTTGTCGACGTCGACAATGGCTGCGACAACAGGTGGCGCGTCGTGAGGGGTGACGTAATTAACAGCAGGTGCAGCGTCACGACGTGGACGCTGCGGATGCCGGCCGGACCTTGATGAGTGGGAGATGGACGCCACCCTCCGAGTCCAGGACATCTGGTCTTCCCCGAGCTACCGTGATTCGTGTCTGCCACGGACTATGCCGACGTTCCCTGTCATCAGCCTGCATGAAGCCAACGTTGTCCACTTCGTTGTCAACGATGACGAGCCTGGGTATTATGTCAAGGCTTGGGCGGTCACGGTTGACATGGAGAAGAAGTCACTGGAGCGGCACGAGCTCTACTGGAATCCGGTGAAGGGCAGTGGTATCGACATTACCAACGTATTTCTAGATCATCCACTGGTCGCTGCCAGACTGTCACGCAATCTTTCACTGGGTGTTTCAGAAGAAAATTCTATCGCATCTGGTGCGACGAAACACATCTGACACCATCCTTGACACAACAACGCGTGTCCCGCCAGGCGCGTGGATGAGCACGCAGCAACTCTCCTGACGTCGGGTTGGTTGGTGCCTTGGTGGTGCAACATCGTCCCAGTTCTAGAGCTCCCGTTCCTCTACTGTTCATGAATTGTTCACTGGAGCAGGAGCCGTTTTCAGGCACAACCACCGTTGACTGTATCAAGGAGCTGTGGAATCTGTTTTTTTTTTTAGCTCCGCTGCTCCCATGAACAGTGAGTGAACAATAGAGGAGCTGCAGCACTAGGAGCCCCATCAAACATGCCCTAATTCAATTTTGTTTTGTAGCGAGGCTTTGTAAATGGCCGCATATATGTCTTAGAATTTATGCCATGGTTCAAATTTCGTGGTTGATGTAGACTTACCAACCATCTGTGATAAGGCCGCCTTTATGGTGTAGCGTACTAAGCTCACGGATCTTGAAGTCATACGATGTTCTTGAATTAGAAGATTGCTGCCGTAAATTTGTGAAAACATTGCCTTCTGATGATATGGTTCATCTGATGTCTAGTTAAATGATAACATATCAGAGCTAAGGCTAGGATTTTGTAGTTAAACTTGCTAAAGATCAATGCCTGTCATGAAGAGTTTTTAGTGCTCCTAGGTCAGAAAAATAGATGGCAATCCTAATGGTAAATACTTACGTGAGCACATGGCCAGCCCCAAGATGATATGTGATAATCTGACAATCCTCTAATCATTATATCTGATAGCTCACATTTGATTTTTTTTTTTAATAACAATCCAATAAGTGTCCCAACTAAAATTTTGAAGTCTTGCAGCTCAAGGGAAGATTTTTAAAATAGGTTATTCGGCGATGATTAAAATAATCGAACGTAAGCCATGAGGTTATTTGGCCATTTTCAGTGCTTTATAACGTGTCGGAGGCAGGCACGAAGCTCATCGACAAAGGCTTGACACTTGTCATCGTTACCCAGAGTCACAAGAACGCGCGCCCACAGTTAGTCAGTACGTAGTTAACCGGGGAGAAGGTTTTACGTACCCGCGTTGTTTATTATCCATGCATGGCTGAATTTCTTGTCTCATATCTCGTGTGCTTCCGTAGCACTGGCGCCGGTCGGATTGAGAGAGAGCACGTTCGCCGTGCACGGGGACGGCATAGCAAGTGCACACGGTCGGCGAAGGCGAGAGTTGCTGGATTGTCCGTATGGCTTTCGGCGGCCGTGTGGGGCTGCCCCGCGGG
>LAPY01002040.1:55408-66910 GCA_000970635.1 Eragrostis tef | reverse complement strand
GTTGCGGGATTGTCCGTATGGCTTCCGGCGGCAGTGCGGGCCGGCCATGAGAATGAGAAGCTAGCGAATCCAGGGACCCTTGCTGCCTTTCGCAAAAGCCGTGATGATGATTGGGACGTGCTGCTGCTCACTGTTTAGTTAACACGATGATTAGTCCAGCATCACACCATTGGCCTTCAGCTTTTCTAGCGAGGTCATGCTAATTCGTACTAGCTGGCCTGCCGGATCGCCTAATAACATTCGCTGCAGGAACATCGATCTTTGCAAGAGGCTTTAAATGACCCGCAGCTGGGTTCGTGGTGTTTACGTTCTCCTTGAAGAAAAAGAGAGAAAAGGAAAACAAAAACCATTTTCAGAGAGAACACACGTACGTGTCGTGTTCTCACAGGCAGCTTGTTAGTTTACGCGATTCCAATGCCACCTGGACCACTGATACTCCCATCACAGTGGAAGAATGGAGGAATTGATCAACAGCAAGTTTGACGAGCCCATATTGGTCTCCCCCATGGCATTTCTTATATGTCACTCCCCCACTCCCCAGAACGCCTCAAAGCAAGATCCTAGAGGGCGGCAAAGCATGGAGTAGATCATGAGAGTAGGCGAGTAGCCGGTGCAAAGCGTGGATTAGATCGAGTAATTAAACTAGCAGTCGTGCGCTTTGGGAAGCAGGCAGGTAGGGTTAAGAAAGAAGCAAACAAAATTATCCCTCCGAGCCCACGAAGGCAGCGGCCGTGCCGTGCTTGGCCGAGGCAGGGGCCTGGGTCTCGACGACGCGAGTTCCATGGCTGTCGCGGAAACATCCCTCCGGCCACCGTCTAGTAGGACGACTACGATCCGAGTGGCGAGTATATTCATGTACCCGTGCGTGCATGCACGCATGGCGTAGTTTATTTTCAGACTAATACATTCTGTTGGCAAATTGGCGGGCTTCTAAATACATTGGCAATCTCCAATTTCGATGTGTAAACTTTACCATGATAAGTGCAAAATTCCTGGATCGATCAGAGAGGAATATAATGCGATACCGCACCGTTAACCGGTGCAGAACTTCTTGTTTTTCAGCAATTCGGGCCGGTGCACGAACCTTCAAACAAATCTCAAAAAGACAGAAATTGTGAGATATATACATAGCTCAAGTGAGAATTTATGTATATGTTCTTTCTCAAAAAATTGAAAAAAATAGTAGCTCATATATTCCTGAAGCGAACGGTGGTACGTGTCGTTTTGGATACACAGTCAGCTGGTTGATATGCCCGGCCCGCCGCACGTGCGCCGAAGCTGATCGCGAAATGGATATGGGAGAATACAGACAAGGGTGCGTGGGACGCTTCAGTGTTGCAGCTGCAAGCGCCAGCGCGAAGACGACAATGCAAGCAGCTCGCCCCCAATAAATTCACGCAAAAACAAAAATGAATCAACGCCATACAAGGAGCCGTGTCTCCCCCATGCATGTCTCGCTCGCTCGCACGCACGCACAGAGACGGAGACGACGCATGGCGTCCGCGCGCGTGTGGTAGCGCGCTACGTACGTGAAGACAAGCGTGAAAAGACCAAGCGGCCGGCTCTCGAACGACGGGGAAGAGGGGAGAGGAGCCGTGCATGCATGCCGGTATGCCACCGCTCACGCACACCCATAGATAGGGTGCTTCACTCTCATGCATGCAAAGCAGCGATTCCGCCCATTGTCCAACGGGGAATGGAATGGAAAGGAGCGTCGTCGTCATCGTTGCTCGCGGGTTCATTGGCTGCTTTCGTCCTTGCGTGTGCGTGGAACCGGACTTGTGTAAAAAAAGAACCTGTAAAGTGCGTGCTGATCACTGCCGCGCCTTCTTAGTTTTTGTGTAACTGACGGATCGATGGAGATCGAATCTCGCAGCGGTGTGGTCATCAGTCCCAGGAGAGTATCCGAGACGATTCGATGGACCGGTCACGTACGTACGTACGTTCAGGAGTTACCCTGATTCAGGGGCTTTGTCTATAGGTACCTAACCTAGCTATCAATAGTTGGAGCTTTGTGTTGTATAGAATCAGGATGTACATGCATGGACGTACGTCCTTTGTGAAGAAACATGTCAACCGAGGAAACCGGAAGGGCCTCTCTAGCACGATTCTTGCTAGAAATTGTGGTGTCAATATGGGAAACCTATATGGAGGATGGTAATGCATACGACGCAACCATTCATCTTGTTGCGATCTGTTGGAATGCACAGGTTTCATGAATATAAGTTTTAGCTCAGGCGAGAAAAATAGACAGGAGTATCCACCAATTTCAAGTTGCGCCTTTAACTGCTTCCTCTACCGCAACCCCCAACACTTCAGTAAAAGTATGACTCGGTGACAGGTAGGTCCAACGGGACGCGGGTCCACGTGCAGGGGACGAAACGAATGGAAGCGGGTCCGGCCCAAGCAGCCAGGAAACGCGGCAAACTGACAGTAGGCAGGGGGGTCGCTGGAAGTGGGGCCGCAGAGGAAAGGCCCAACAACCAGTAACGCCTGGCAACTGCACATGGGTCCCCCTTCCCAGAGAGCTTGTTCCGTTCCTTGGAGTTATCCGACCATTCCGTTGCCATTTCCCGGTTATTCTGGTTTTAGCTTCATGTTTCCTGCGTTGCCTTCCTTCACCAACAATTCCTTCTTTTTCGTGCTTTCCATTTTACCAGGTCAATGGATGCTCATTTACGGCACTTGTTGGTGAGAAACGGTACAAGATTACCTCACATGCTATAAGCTGAGATTTTTGTACACTAATTGCCCTCACTGCGTCAATTAGAAAGACTGAAAACGGCATGCAATTCACACTTTATTTTAGTAGCACGGACACCTGTTTCTGACCTGTATTTCCATTTCTGTTTGCTGCTACTTCACTCCGGCGAACACCTTTTTCTCCTCCCAACTCATACCAGGTCATTAGGGCTTGGATTTTAAGTAGCTTGGATTCACACTTTATTTTAAGTAGCTTGGATTTAAGCGAGCAGGCCGAGGACAAGGTGATTAGAAAACCGAAGCGCAGAGAGAGAGAGAGAGAGAGAGAGAGAGATGGGCACGCAGTGAGGATGGATAAAAGAGGCAGCGAAAGCAGAGAAAGAAGGCAGATCAGGGCCTCGCATTGCGCTTTGGCATTGCACACACCACCACACCATACATACTCCTACTCCTGCCTGCACCAGTAGGCTTAACCCCTAGCGCCCGAGCATTCAGGTTCAGGATTTCAGGGGCAAGGTGGTGCCATACCTCTGCTGCGCGTCAAGAGAGGCATTCCACTCTTCTCTCCCCATTATTAGGAGAGGAAGGTTTCGTGGTTCTCTTGTTTGCTCAAGCGGGAGCTGGATTCTTGATCCCTTGCGCGGTGGGTTGCGGCAAGCTGCCGCATTGCTCCTGCTCGGCGGTCGATTCGTTCCAGTATTTGCGGCGCCCGGATCAAAATCCTGGTTCGAAGCCAAATTCGTCCGGGATTTGAGGTTTCTTCGCGCGGAGGTGGCGTCTTGCCGTGTTTGGGGTGGCGTCTTGCCTAGGAGAGGAGCTGAGGGTGTGGATTCTTGTATTGCTTTGACAGCGAGCTATGAGACAATGAGGGAAGAGAGCAACAAGAAGAGCAAGGTACGAGCACTCAGAACAATCTGATATTTCTTTTTTGGTTGAGTTAGCTGGTTTTTTTTAATCAACTTGGTGTGATACTGATTGCTTGGTAATGTGCAGCTCTCCTGGTCGAAATCCGTTGTGAGGAAGTGGCTCAACATCAAGAGTAAGGCCCAGGATTTCTATGCTGATTGCGATGTCAGCCGAGGTAATGCCAGTGCCTCATTGTTGATTCAGAGACGAGCATTTTGCATTTCTTCTTTGTCATCGGCAAAATTCATTTCGTCAATATATAAAATCGAAGGCTGCCTGAACTCTCAAAGCGTTAACCAACAACTCGTCTTTTACTTTGCTCTTTTTGTGTGACTGGTTCCCGCAAACTGCTCCTGTGGTTTAGGAATGTTTGTTGAGTGGGATGTTTACCATCTAGTGCTTGTCGTTCAAATCATTAGGTCTTTTTCCGGTCTAAGTTTCTTCTTTCATTCAAACCTGGACGTAATCAACCTTTTTCCCCCACGGACGCGATACATTTTAGGTTAGTTCCTGATATTGATCAACTGAAATATAGGTCCTTAGAATGTCTCAATCAGACACCTTTTCCCAACTGATGCAGGTGTTTGTCTGTTGCTGCTTGGATCTTTTGTATGCTTCTCATCTCAAGGCATTTTGCCCACTCTGAGTTTCTACTTTCATTTCCGAGACAACTGCTCTGCTAAAAGACTCGAACAAATGGATTTTCCTCTCCATTTGCTGCTTGTGTTTTGATTGGACTAATTTTGTTTCGTGATTCAGGGAGGGAAGGTCATGGTGGTGAATGGAGGACCAGTTGCTCAGAGAGGGAGGCAGGAACAGCCAAGAAAAGCAGAACTGGTACAGTTAAAGCATTTGGACCACTCCTCTCTCTTCAGAAATCAAAGATCGCAGCTACCTTCTTTTATTTTGTCAGCGATCTCTTTCCCTCTTGAACTCCCCTATTTTGCCAAACTCAATGAAATTTCCCCCAATTTGTTTGTATAGATAGATTCTTTTACCAGTTCATCTGACTATTCTGTGTTTATTTTGTTCCTTAATGACCAATATAGATCGGTTGTCGAAGGTGGCCACAGATCGGATCCGTGGAAGAAAGAATGACTTCGATGCAGCACGAGTGACAGAAGTTCAAGATTACAGGTAGTTTTTTTCACAGTATGTCCTCTTTTGCTTTACAATCTATTTGTAGTAGTAATATGGTATTTTCCAATTGCTTCTAGGTAGTACTTGCACTTTGACTTTATTGCGACATTCTTACAAATTACTCTTTTGTTGCTTACTTCTGTAGAATCTTTGCCTCCACTTGGAATGTCGGTGGTAAATCTCCACCAAAGGGATTAAATTTAGATGATTGGCTCCATTCTTCACCTCCTGCTGATATCTATGTATTAGGGTATGTACCATCTAAGGGCTTCACCATTTTACTTGAATAGCTATGCTCTTAAGTATTTCCCTAAACTATTATTCCCTCCTCGGCAGATTTCAGGAAATTGTTCCTTTGAATGCTGGAAATGTTCTTGGCACTGAAGATAATGTCCCAGCAAAAAAGTGGGTATCCCTTGTTAGGAGGACACTGAACAAGAATCCTGGTGTGAGCAGCTATAGTGGCTACCGTACGCCGTCTCCTGTCCCTGACCCAGTTGTGGAACTAGATGCTGATTTCGAGGGGTCGTTTAGAAGGCAGGATGATTTCTCATTTTTGCATCGTCGATCATTCCAGAACCTTAGCCGAAGTTTAAGAGTTGAAGGGAACTATATGTCATCACAACCAAGGTTGGATCGTAGGTTTAGTGTGTGTGACCCAGCTACCTTGGGAGTCAGACCAAGTGATTTTGATGGAAATTATCCATTCATGGGATCACCGGATGATAATATTGAGGAGGATGCAAGTAATGGACCACATTATTCACCTTTCCTGTATGCATATGGCGCGACAGCACCTGTGGAAGAAAATTATGAACAGTCCAATAAAACTAGGTACTTTTCTGACAGCCCCCATAATGTTTTATCATGGTTCTGGTATCTAGTTTTTATCTTTCTTACACAAGTACCTTAAGTTTTTTTTATTCTAGCTTAGCAATGCTATGATATTTGTGTTTCTAAGTTCCTGAAAATTAACAATGCAAAATGCTGTATTTCTATCAGGTATTGTTTGGTTGCCAGCAAGCAGATGGTTGGCATATTTCTTACAATTTGGGTACGCAGTGAAATAAGAAATGATGTGAGAAACCTCAAAGTTTCTTGCGTGGGTAGAGGGCTAATGGGTTATCTTGGAAATAAGGTAAAGTCGTACATTCTACACAGTTTCATTTTGACTGGCTATCCTTTGTTTAGAAATTTACTAGAAAATGGTACTATATTCTTTGATTGATCACTTAAGAGTGGATGGTTATCCATTGTTCCTGCAATCTAGACCGCTCAATATTATCATATGTTGCTGCAGGGGTCTATATCAATAAGCATGTCTTTGCACCATACAACCTTTTGTTTTATCTGTTGTCATTTGACCTCGGGGGAAAAGGAGGGAGATGAACTTCGGAGGAATTCTGATGTTATGGAAATTCTAAGGAAGACCAGATTTCCTCGGGTCCGCGGTGCTGGTGATGTCAAGTCACCAGAAACAATTCTTGAGCACGAGTATGTATTTATGCTCATTATTTGCATAGTAATGTAGACACAAACAAAAATTCGAACTAACTGGATATTCCTTCTGGTCTTGACTGCAGTCGTATCATATGGCTTGGGGATTTGAATTACCGGATTGCACTTTCATACTGCTCAGCAAAAGCTCTTGTTGAAATGCATAATTGGAAACAACTATTGGAGAGAGATCAGGTAATCTGCAGTCTGCACCCCTGTCACACTAGGGTTCTATATTTTTTTAAAAAAAGTTCCATGAGTAATTACGACCATATTTGAATTATTTTTTTGAACAGCTTCGAATAGAGAGAAGATGTGGGCGTATTTTCCAAGGATGGAAAGAAGGAAGGATTTATTTTCCTCCAACATATAAATACTCATTTAATTCAGATCGATACTCTGGGGAAGGTGTGCGTCCCAAAGAAAAGCGAAGAACACCAGCTTGGTAACTTCTTTTGTGCTTGGTTTTTACCGGAATTTCATCCTGCTTTGTATGTCTCCTATGAAACTGACCGAGGTGACTTTTCTTTTTTCTGATAAAGGTGTGACCGGATTTTGTGGTACGGTAACGGGCTCATTCAGTTGTCTTATGTTCGTGGAGAGTCTCGGTTCTCTGACCACAGACCAGTGTATAGCATTTTCATGGCTGAGGTTGAAATTACCCGCCAGAGGAGACGGAACATGGGATTATTCAATTCTAGAATTGAGGTGGAAGAGCTTTTGCCCTATTCTTGCAGTGGTGGAGAAATGAAGTTCTACTAATCTGTTGTACATTGGCGTAAGTTTGGATCTTGTTTTCTATTTGCCTTCAGTAATCCTGGTTGTTTCTCATTTAAAACTGCTTGTTTTCACATATCTTACTTTTATTTACACGTCATTGTGACACAGGTCGATGGGTTCTGATGAACAAATCACTGGGGTCAAAGATTGTTGGGATGATCAGATGCATACCTCACTATTTTTTCATCTGGTTATCATTATGAGCTTTCAAGATCCAAAACTTGACTTTTGAGTAATCATTGCCAAGTTACTTTTGACCCCAAGTCTCATGCTTGAGAAGCATATTGCGCAGCAACTAACGTAAAGGTAACCAGTTTCTTAGTGGTCGCGTTATTATGGAAATCTAGGAGTCCTGCATAGGCCTAACGTTTTCTGTTCTATCGTTGCAGGATAGTTGGGCAATTTTGCAACTAACCATTTGCCTGCAAACAGCTATCAACTTGAAAGCCCAAATTTGTACATGATTAACAATACAGCTTGGCCAACCTTTAGTTTTTCATTTCATTCACTCTATTTTGAGGGATGTTAATATACTCCTCCATTTTTCTTTTCCGTTTGCCTTTAGGAGCTTTTGTGTTCTGGCTGGTGTATGAATATCAGCATGAGGTGTGAAATAACTGTAAATCGGCAAAGGGAATGATGCCTGAATTGAACTGATCCTTAATCATGATCTGGGAACAGTGATAGATTTGAAGTGACTTGAGAGGTTTGCAAAGTTGTAATCATGTGTATAAACTTTTTCCTCCTGTGGTGTAGTACTAGAGAAGCAAAATGATGCCTGCATTTGCTGTGCTCATTGCTGTGACAAAAGGCAAGTCCTGTTAAATTTTCTAATTCTTGGACAGAGTCTTGTTTCCTTACCGGAATACATGGTGCATACTTTATCAGTTCGCTTGTCCTCTACACTGAATATAATCTTGTGTAAAGGCATCCATTTGGCGAGTTCGTTAGCCTTGTTTAGTGTTGGAGACAAGTTGGTTGCTCTTGTTGCACTCTTTGCCTTGATGGAAGAACAAGGTTTGACTGTCTTTTGGTCCCAGCTGAAGGGAGTCGCATGCTGTGACGTCACCCTACGGCCATACACCTACCAGGTTTGGCCACCTGCACTTGTGACTGAGAATTTAAGGTTGGCGGTTTTGACTTTTGACTGGTTGCTTGCTTGTCGTTCTCCTCCGTTTTAGAATCCCAGGAGTAGTTAAAAATCAAGTACTAGCCATGAACTGTGGAATGGGGTCTAGATTGACCATTCACATCTAACTGCAGCTGCATTACCTGTGGTAAAAATGTTCTTGGTTCCATAGAGCAAGCAAAGGCAGAAATTAGCGTAGAAAGCAAAAGAAGTGTGCAGTTCCTCTGTTATCAAAGGTAAAGCTAAAGCAGGTAAAAAGGGAAAGAAACTGTAATTCGATGCATGTAAAGGACCAGCAATGCATCTGCTAGTTGCTTGCTTGCTTCTCCTTTTGACAGTTAGTCGTGAACAATGTTTCTCCACTGCGGTCCCAGCAGGCCAGCAGTATGTATATAAATGTTGGTACAATGGGGGAGTACGGTATTGGCTTCGATATGGCAGACGAGAGTATTGTGTGGATGCGATGTGCGAAACGGAGCAGGATCATTTGGCCGACCATATCTTCTCGATGACTCGATCAGCTTTAATCTTTTGATAACACACGTCGCCGGCTTAAACATTTGAGCGGAGGTGACGGCGCCGACTACTGGTTTGAAGGAGTATAGTACTATTATACTGACTGCACTGACCTCGGTGATCGCAAGCGGGACGATGTGGCCCGCTGGTATTGGCTCTGTTCCTCTTGCAGCTTTAGCTACTGCTAGCTAATACTCGTGCTTTGTGCTTATGATGTTTTGCAGTAGGGCCTGCTCAATTGTTGGTTGGTCTCGTAATACGCGCCATGCGATCGAATCCGACGACACGAACTCTCGCTGCGGTAATTCTCAACAGTTAACATTCTGTAGATGTAATGACGGTGTTCCGTCATGCCATCTCCGTGCACATCATCATTGTGGTCAGCTCAACGAGATCGAGCGAGCGTGCATCGTGGTCTCGTGGATAAGCGGTGACGTCACGGCACGGTCCTCGTCCCGGCCCGCATGCGGGGCACGTGCCACGGTCCGCTCAAGCCTTTTCTCCTCGCTCTCCATCATCTCGCGTACGCCCATCGAGGCGTGGAAAACATAACTCTGCAGCTGCAAGAAGAGCCAACCAGCACGGCGGGCAACCGGGCAGTACGAATCTTGACGCAGTCGGGTGCCCGTCTCCGTTCGTTCCTCTCTCTCTCGCTCGCTCGCCGTCCTTTTTTTCTGGGCCCTCTTCACGTTGCATGGTCGTACGCCGGCGTCACCGCAACTGAAAGCGATGGATGGATCTGATCTGACCGAGCTTCCTGTGCTCAGGAAAATTTTACAGGACGGAAATGTTAAAGTGGTCCGTGGATGTGATGGACGGACGGACCGATGTTGCTGCAGGTCAGTTGCAGTACTTTGCATTGCCTTCTTCAAGACCTTTGGACGTGACACTGGGTTCAGCTGTTTTTGTTCACGGCACGGTCCTTCGCAAATGCATGGGATGGGATCCCTGAGCACCCAGAAATAGTGATCCGTTTACCGATCAACATAGCATGCCGATTGCCGTGGTCGTAAGACGTTACGACATCTCAGTTCCGCAGTGACTTTGCTGACGTACTGGCCTTACGATTACACGCATGCAAGGATGGCGCTATAAGGCAGCTCGATGAACAGCGGTACAGGCTCGCTAATAGCCGCCGGGCTACCGAGCGCTGCACCGTAAGACTCCAGACCCAGGCGCCTAAAATTAGCATGCATACGGCCGGTCGCAACTCGCGGGGCACAACCCCAACCATCGGCTCACCTGTGTGATCGATCGACTACGTACGCGTACGCCATGCATACGGTTGAGGTCTTGTTCACCGCGCGCGCGGCGCCGTGCGTCGCAGAGCAGAGCAGCGCAATGCAAATCAGTGCCAGGGCAACCAGAGCACGGCTCCGTCCGCGGTGCAGGACAAGCAGATGGATGCCTCTGCCCCTGACCCGCGCGCATGTCCCGTTTGCAGTTACTGCGGGAATCGATGCGTCACGCATCGCCGGACGGCGATATGCTATCGGTCCACTCCTGTGTTTGCGTGGACCAAACAAGTGATGAGCGAGCAAACGTGGTGGAGACGTAGGGTGCTGGCTGGGCTGACGTACGTGCAGGATGCAGATGGATGGCTCGGCACGTGCGTGCATCACACTGTCACTGTACGTATTTACATGTGCGTACGCGAGCTTGCAAAGCAGAGACAGTTGGGGCCGGAAACGCGGGGCCCTCCGTTCAGTACGTACAGCAGCTAGTATAGCCACAACTAGCAGTCGCCAGCGACGTACGGCGCGGGGAGCCGTGGAGTGCGCGCAGATGTGGCATGCGGCGTGCGTCCGTCCGCGGATCGGAGCCGGAGGCGCGCACAGTAACCGGCAGCTGCACAGAGCATGGCCGTGTTTATGTTTCGTGCCACACAGTGACCGGCCGTTGCTTGCTACTGTACACGGCGTCGCGGTATATAGCGCACGCGGCACGCCTGCCAGGACGCCATGCACACGCGCGCGTCCGTCAGGCCATGCATGCCTGCACGCGCATTCACGGCTTGCCCAACCCAACCCCAAACTAGTGTGATCGAGCAGGCGTAGCAGTGGCAGATATATGATCCAGTTGCCCAAACCATCCTCTGCGGAAACTGTCTCTCTTTTTCTAGAGCCCAGCAGACTGTATACATTGTCATATTGAACCGATTTAGGCAATGCATGCACCGTGTACACATCAAATGCGTATTAAAGTGTCCTATCGACCCAACAAACTGTACAAGTAGCGCGTCATAGCCTTCGGAAGTAAATTGTTTTAAGTGCAACGATGGTCTGTGCCTTGGGGAGCAACAAACAAACGAACGTGTCATGCGAGCCGTTTGCAACGTGTTTTCTCTACCTTTAAATGTGAACAAAGACTTTTCTTTAGTGCAATTAAGTAACTCAAAACCGCCATCTTATCTTTTCTCAAGTTTAAAGCAATGTATCTTTCGCAAACTCCATTTCCCTTTTTGGTGGATTTTGTAGCCTCGGGTACTCCTCTTTGGTCTGTAAGAGAAAAGGGAAACAGAACGGAGAACGGCCCGAGCATCTCTGGTTCGGCCTAAAACTGAAGTGGGCTGGGCACGAATCTTTATACTGGAGACGCGAGCACAAGACGTGCCTTTTGAAGCGAACCTTGGGCTGGAGCCTGGATTTTGATTCTCCTCCTCCCGTGGCAGCAACGTCACCATGGAGTTGGAATGCAGCTAGCTAGGGGGACAGTCCCAAATTTCCCAATTCCCCAGCAGCATGTAGGGATGCAAATGTCCATCCATCTGCTTGATTTGTTCCCATCCATCTCAATCACCGCTCCTGTCGCTTTGCCGCAGGCAGGCCAGC
>LAPY01002040.1:6520-18173 GCA_000970635.1 Eragrostis tef | reverse complement strand
GGGGCAAGGGCGTGGCCACGGCGGCCGTGCGCCGCGCGCTGCGGGCCGTGTTCGCGGAGGTGGACGGGCTGGCGCGCGTGGGGGCGCTGGTGGACGTGGACAACCCGGCGTCGCAGCGCGTGGCGGAGAAGGCCCTGGCACAAGGGCCGCGCCAGGGACATGGTCATGTACAGCTTCATCTCCTCCGTCGATGACCCTCTGCCCCAATGATACATACGTCCATCTGCGCTCAGCTGATCTTTCTTTGATGAACAGCCTGTGTTCTGTGAAATCTGTATCGAATCGGATGCATGTGTATCTCGCTGAAATTTGCTAGTTTCGTGTGTGAATCTGCGTGCGTGCTGTTTGAAGGATGAAAATGACGTTGGAACAGCGCCATTTCGGAACCAAACAAAGCAATCAGGTCGGTGTCCTGCGTGCCAGCATGTTCTTGTCCAACTCACTCGTGGTGCTGCTGGTAGGACACCTGCTTCGCCACTTTTGGAACGGGAAAATCATCTTGAGACCACGACGTGCTTGAACGTGATAGGATACCACGCGTGACTAGGACAAAGGAGGCAATCTGATGTTGCGGCTTGCGCACCACATTCGCTACTCTTTTCTCACCTAATTGTTCGCACTCGCTCCAAAGCACACGTCACTCTGGTGTTCATCTAGTCTGATGGTGTGCCACTCTTTTGACTAGTCTAAGCTCAAATCAATCATAAACCAGAAACAAAGACTGCAGCCACGCATTAGCAGACAAACTCCGAGAGCTCAGAGATGGACCACGACGGGCTTCCCCCGCCGGAGTCCACATCCACGGACACGGTGACGCTCCGTCCGTTCGTCCTCGCCGACCTCGACGCGATGATGGCGTGGTCGTCGGACCCCGTCGTCACGGCCTTCATGACGTGGGACCCTTACACGTCGCGGGAGGCCCTGCTCGCGTTCCTGCGGGACACGGCGCTGCCGCACCCGTGGTTCCGCGCCGTCTGCCTCGGCGGCGCCATCGTCGGCGCGGTGTCCGTCACGCCGACGGACGACCGGTGCCGCGCCGAGCTGGGCATCGTCCTGGCGCGTGCGCATTGGGGCAAGGGCGTGGCCACGGCGGCGCTGAAGCGCACGGTCGCCGCGGTGTTCGGCGACCTGGAGGGAGTGGAGCGCGTCGAGGCGCTCGTCGACGTCGAGAACGTTGCGTCGCAGCGCGCGCTCGAGAAGGCCGGGTTCACAAGGGAGGCCGTGCTGCGGAGCTACTGCGTGGTCAAGGGGAGGCTCAGGGACATGGTCATCTACATCTTCATCTCCACTGATCCTCTGGTCGAGTGATCGTCACGATTCATGAGATGTATATAGACTATTCAAAGTTTTAAATGGCGTGTATCCGCTTATTTGATCACAGGAGTGCAAAATCCAAAGTTGCGAAGAAACTAAGTCACATAACCTGCTTGCAGAATAGCAAGCATTTCAGCTATGAATTACATAATTATTGTTACTGTTTCTCTTTCTCGACTGTGATCTCCAAGAAGACACACTTCATGGAGTTATTAACTGATGGTTTTTCCCCTCGAAGAAAACTAAATCTTGAGCGCAAGAAAAACCCAGCAGAGGAGACGCGGGAGAGACAAGGCATGGCATGGTGCGACATCAGATCACGCTTCCCATCCCCTGAGCACGGTGGCGCGCGCGACGCGGTTGACGCCGAGGGTGAAGGCGCCCATGCGGAGGTCGCAGTTGTGGCTCCGGCACATCTCCTTCACGTCCTTGAACGCGCGCATCATGTACGTCCGCAGCTCCGCGTTCACCTTCTCCTCGTCCCACATGAACCCCTGGATGTTCTGAACAACCAAAGAACAACACCGTCACACATCAAATGGATTCACATTTCTGTGAACAATGCTTCGGAGGACATGATCATTCTGACCTGTACCCACTCGAAGTAGCTCACTGTGACGCCACCGGAGTTTGCGAGTATGTCAGGTAAGATGAGAACGCCTTTCTTCGACAGGATCTGCAGGTGAAGTCCAGGGAAGAATAAGAAAACATCTCAGGCACTAGTACATCTTCGACAGGATCTGCAAGTGACAGTTTGTCTGAATCAAGATATGACTTGCCTCATCTGCCTCCGGGTCTGTGGGATGATTGGCAGCCTCAATGATGTATTTTGCTTTTATGTCATTAGCATTGTCCCTGAAAGGAAAATTATGGTTAAAAACATTTCATCAGCATTCAGTTTTGGCGTCACAGGAACAGCTAGGTTATAGCTGAACACATAGACCCAGGGAGCACAATTACCTGTTTATGACTCCCCCAAGCGCTGCCGGGATGAGGACGTCGCATTCTTCAGTGAGCAGTGAGTTTGGGTCAATTGCATCTCCTCCGTTGAAGCCTTTGATCCCGCGGTTCTCTGCCGCGTGCTTCACTAACTTGGGAATGTCAAGGCCGTTGGTGTTTTTAACAGCTCCTGTGACATCACTGATAGCAATCACCTTACCACCGGCTTCAGTGATCAATTGAGCTGCCCAAGAGCCAACATTACCGAATCCCTAGAAAGAGGCAAAGCAAGACACCCATTACTCATATGTGAAAGACAATCTTTGCAGATGAAATGCCTATCTGTGCCCGCTTTTTAATGCAATAAAAGGTCAAACAGACAGGGCTTAGCCTTATTCCGTGAATTTGTTCCAGTAGCCATAGAGTCAAAAACACAGATCATGTAATCACTTATTCTTCATAAGTTTCATAATGGCCTCCGAAGTTAAAAATGGCTTAATCTACACACCATTTACCTGTATAACGAAACGCTGGCCTGCAATGCCTTTGCCATGCTCTGCCAGCAAAGCTTCAGTGGCAAACAGAACTCCCCTTCCAGTAGCTGCATCTCTTCCCAGTGATCCTCCAAGGTCCTGTATTGAGAACACTTGTAAGGTGAAGAGAAGAGAGAAAACCAGTATTTTCCGAAGAACGAAATCTGCTGCTTCTGTCCAAATAATCATTCTCTACAACTCAACACGATATAGCTGCAATCATTGTCAGTACGTGTCCACGATAAATAGTGGAGGACAGATACTTACAATAGGCTTTCCTGTTACCACCGCAGGTGAATGCCCATGGAATTTTGAGTACTCATCAAGTATCCATGCCATTGTCTACGTAGATGAAACAAACAAAATGAGCACTGTTAATAAGCATATACAGATGACATTAGCATTGAACTCCTTAGTGAAATTTGGAAGAATAGTCGCTCAAAAATTATATCTTGGAAGAGTATAAAAAGGAAAATAACCTGTGAGTTAGTGCCCATATCCGGAGCCGGAACATCAGTATGGATGCCAATTAAGTCATGGATTTTCTGAGTAAATACACGGGTTAGTCTCTCAAGCTCAGAGATGCTCAGCTCTCCAGGAGTGCATCCTATTCCACCTTTAGCGCCTCCATATGGTATATTGGCCACAGCTGTCTTCCATGTCATTAATTGTGCCAAGGCATTGACCTCATCAGGATCAACCTGTAAGTAAAGGTCAGGACTTGATCTGATCATACATGATCTGGTTTTGCGGGCGGCTTTCTCAAAACAGTCCAAAATCAGGAGAAAACGTATATACAGATGACAAGATATATTTTACAGAACAAGATTCAGAAAGTGACTCCATATAGCTCAGGTATTTTACAGATGATGGGATATTTTACACAAACAGATACAGAATGTGACTCCATACATATAGATGGCCATATATTTTACAGAAATAGATTCAGAACTTGACTCCATGTAGCTTAGAATGATATTGTGAGCTGTCCCTGGTTTTCGCTTTCCAATATGCTTCAGGTAGAAGTGGCAAAACTAATAATAAGAAAAAGTGATAACTATGATGCATAGAGATGATTCCTAAAGAAACAAGATTTATGCTTAAGGACCATTTCAAGTCGGCAAAAGTGTTGCAAGAATCTAGTGCTGACTACTTGTGTTACGGAGAACATAAGAACCAAGCAATAAATTTGCTCACCTCATGGTGGTATCTGATTCCACCCTTCATAGGGCCCCTAGCATTGTCATGTTGAACCCTAAACCCAACATAGGACGCTAAAGTCCCATCGTCTTTAGGAATTGTGCATTCAACCTGCAACCACAAACTGCCTGTCACTCAATTGAACATGCAGTTTCAGAGTAACAGAAAAGGCAGAAGAATCTTGTAAACCACTGAACCTGAAAATCTAAGTTTTTTTAATATTCCATTTCAAAAAAATATAGTTTGAAGCTTTTTTGCCGTATTCATCCTGAACAGGGGAACTACACTGACCAAGCGAAACAGCAGAAAAAAGCTTGCCAGATCCCAAAAACTGTAGTGGGTTCATCACCTTTATCTCCCTGAATGGTATGAGCAAGCTCTTCTCCAGCTTGGAGTCCAGAGTCAGCAGCTTAGCTGCCTGCTTGAAGTTCCTGCTGGTTGCTGCCAACGCATTCATCGTGTTCGACGAAATGCTCCTTAGGAACCGCAACTGAGCAAATGAAGAGTCGCAACGGGGTTAGCAGCAATCTAAGAAAGCTAATCACAAGAGTTATAGAGATCGTAAGCAGATCAAACCTGTACACGAATCCAAGGATATTTTAGTTTTGACTTCCCAAGCAAAAAAGAAAATATCGCTAAGGAGAGAAGAGGGGGGCACTGAGACTATGTAAAGTTCGAGGGTAGTGGCGAGTACTATATATAGCACCGTACCTCCTGCATCCCTCGGTGGAGTTTTGGTTTCGTTTAAAAAAAAGGTAGGTGCAAGCTGTCGTGAGATACAATAGTGCCAAACTCGCGTTCATGAATCATGTGCTGCAACACATCTGACGTGTTCTTCTTAATTGAAATATTTATCTAAAAATCCAGGAAATCGATGATTGGGAACTAAGAATACCTGTTCCTCAAAAACGAATTATACCTAACACCAACAGTATCTTTATCCTAACTGAGATAAACTGATTTCCCATGTGGATCTAATCAAGATTCAGCTGCAGGAGCAGGACAGAGGACCCCATTGCTTGTTTGTGCAGAAAAAACGTCCACCATTTCAGCCACAAAACCAGAGAAAGGAGAGGACAGTTGTACGGGGCTGGGCCTGTATTGATTTACAGCTAGCAGATTTTGTATTGTATATTTGTATAACACGCCGATTGGTGAATTGCTCATTTGCTGACGGCGAATAAAACAGATGCTTATTTCTTTTTTAGGAATAAAACCATAAAGACTTTTCTAAGAACGTCAAAGTTATGCAGTACGCCTTGATAATAAGACAAGCTATCTTGATTATTACCGTTACTGACACAAACCATCATCTTTGAAGTTTCAGAAATACCACCAACGATCAACAATTCTGTGAAGCACATGGCTGACTCGGCAATGACACTCTCTGGATTTATTTATTAGTTCAGCTGTTCCATGCATTTGCTAGTACACAATACTAGTTAGTTTGAACATGAAAAATATCATAAGTTCTTGCGGATTCGAAAGTCTGATGTGACCCTGTGAGTGAAGCCTTATGTTAAGACAAAGCATGTGGAGCATGTGCCCATATAGGCCAAATAAAATGGTACTATGTGATCTTGCTGACTAGTTATAAGATAAGATCGTAACATAGCATACGCTGATTAGTTCCACCAATTTGAGAGCATATTCGCATAAGTGGTAACCAATTGGGAAGAAAAGATACTCGTATAGTTTTGCTCTCAAGAGTTGGATACTTGCGTGTTCGAGAGAGAGTTGAATACTTGCGTGGTGTAGGTAGCAAAAATTTGCCAGCAAAATCAAGCACGTTATAGTTAGATGGTTAGAAAGTTGAACAAGTTTTCCCTCAAAAAAAAAAGGAAAGTTGAACAAATTGAGACTCCAGATTTAGAATGCCTGAGTACTCCATGTTTGTTATTGTAAACCTCAGAATGTTAAAATAAGCAGCCTAATTCAGATGTAAAATCGGATGAAATGGCATTACTTTATCTGCTTATGATGAGACCATGCGATTCACATATTGCACCAAATATATTAGTCTGCGTCTTACTACAAGATATGCTGTACTATTTTATCATAACCATGCATGGCGCTTAGAATGCGAAGATTTTCTTTTTTTGCCAATACATGTGGATCACAAGATGTGACGATGCTCTAGTGTATCAAAGTGAACACAAAATAAACAGCGACAAAGAAAAAATGCATGAGAAAGACAAAAATCGGAGGCTCGTCCTAGTCATGTAACGCCAATACTAGCATACTACCATCTTCTCGACTCCAAACTAGTTCAAGTATATAGGTCATGTGCGCAAAGGGAAAGAAATGTAGTTCAATTACGAGAAGAGAAGGGGGAGTGTGAGGCGCCTTACACGCAGCCAGCAGCCGGAGTGGAGAGACGAATCCGCCGAGGAATGAGACCGTGCGCTGGTGCCATTCTTGCCAAGGATCTCGATGGCTTTTATAGGGGAAACGCCTGTGAGTCATGGGATGGAATGTGTGTGTGCCTGGGTAACGAAGATATGAGGGAATTTGGTGCCAAAGGGGACTGGTCGATGACGCCAGGAGGGCGACGGTGCTCGCAATTGGATCCACCTATGATTCCAATTGCTTGGGTTCAGTCGGTTGCATCTCATTCCGTCCCATTCTCAATTCCTCACAACTAATGGGAAGGGGGCCCATTTTCTTTTTGTAACCCATCCCCTCTTGTTTTAGAAAGAATCCACAATCCTACATGTTAAACGACGGTGTACTCCTGCCTTTTTTCAGTTCAAAATCTATTTCACCCGCTCTTTCAATTCAAAACGTGTGTTCTTGTGTTCGGCGCCTCGTAAAGACTTGGATCTTGCTTGTTTCGTAAATATGATGAGTTTGGCCCATGAAACGCAATAGAAGGGGATTGAGTTTAGTCAAATCCATGTACATATTTACCATGGCAGGTCACTGCATGTATGCATCTGCTTAACGGGACAAACGTGTCCCAGCGGCTAGCAACATTCGATCCATATCATCATCAATAAAAACACCCATTCGAATCAGGTGCGCGCGCGACTGTAAGCTCGTGATGATGTACCGCCCTGCATCATCAAGAAATGCAAGATGCGTCACGCAAATTGGCAGCTGTTGGACTCCAACACACCTTGCTGCTTTTGAATTTAGAGATAGATCACTACCGCCGATCATTAGTGCCGTGTCATGGCCTCATGGATAAAGCATCATGCTGCATTAGACCAGAATGCACACCCAAAAGGAAGGT
Source organism: Eragrostis tef (assembly GCA_000970635.1). Taxonomy (NCBI): domain Eukaryota; kingdom Viridiplantae; phylum Streptophyta; class Magnoliopsida; order Poales; family Poaceae; genus Eragrostis; species Eragrostis tef. The sequence continues at coordinate 10,952 of LAPY01002040.1, read as the reverse complement.
TCGTTGAGCATAAAGGGAGTGTATAAAAGTTCTAACTTTGATTCGGCTACTTTAGTCGTCTGTATCACTGATCACAGCAATTATATACGATGTTTATTAGTATTTTGCAAGATCAATAGGCCTAGGCTTTGCAAGTCGAGAGTTGACTATACAGTGCTTACAGGTTGCCTAAAGCTTTGCTAGCATTGACACAATTATATTGGAGACTGGAAGTTGATGAGGACTACACTTGCGTGTAAAACAAAGCCCTATGCATTGCTTTCGGTTGAGATCGATAACACTTTCTGGATTAGCGGGGCAAGATGGCCGCAAACAAAACTAAAATGGTCCTAAAACAATGTGACGAAAATGAACTGGATACATGATGCCAGTTTGGCCTTTCGATATCCCAAGTCCCAGTTTCTACAAGCAGCTGAGGCAAACTGACAGAAAGAAGATTAAGCTGGAAACCAAACAACGAACTGTAAAAATTTTGGTGCTTTTTTTCACACAGCTCCTCGGCAAATCGGCTACCAATACGGGACTAGTTCACCGCGTCACATTTTCAAGAAGTCGCTTCTCAACAACATTTCACTTCAACTCTAAGCGCTTTTGACAACATTACTAACGTATAATTATCACCATCTCAAATAGTTGCTACCTCAAACAGCACAAAACAACGACCAGACAGACAAGTGACGTGGAATCACATCTGGGGAACATAGGAATAACATTGGTAGAGCAACTCAAGGATAACGTAGGGAAACAGTGTGCCGCACATCACCATGCAGAAATAATTAACTCCTTCAGCACATATTGGATATATAAAACACACACACAAAAAAAAAACTATATGAGCGTGAGAGGAACGAGACGACCCAGACAAACATGAACAAGCATGCAAAAGTCTGATTTAGGCAGAACTGCTGGAGTATAACTAAGATGGCAAGGAGTCAATCAGCAACAGTCTCATCAAAATAAAATTACTCTTCAAAGATCCAAAACACATGCAGGATACAATATAGTAAGGTTCCATAACTGCAAGAGATTATCCTAGCTCAAAGCATCATTTGAGGAAACTGTCTAAACAAGAACGCTTCATCAAGACTGTTTGGAAATGAACCAACACAGTTGTCGGGCCAAGGTTTGTGGAGTAGATATATAGCTTATCGCTTCTTGGACACACCAACAGTCTTTCCCCTCCTGCCAGTAGTCTTGGTGTGCTGGCCACGGACACGGAGGCCCCAGTAGTGACGGAGACCGCGGTGGTTCCTGGAGAATGTATAGATGTTAGCATTTCAAAGTGACAGATGCTACTTGGGAACTGCGAGATAACAAACATCCAAAAAAATAGGTCTCTGCTACCATGATACATTGACAGCAACAAAGAATTACATGAACAGAACAGAAGAAAACACACTGAAAGAACATTGGAGAGAATGTTAAGCTTGAATAGTCCGACAGATAACGATGACTTTGTTAGTGATCAACATGACACTAAGTTACAACTGAATAGCGTTGCAGGTAATGCCAAAATCCCAACACTAGATAATAAATCAAATCAGGTTACAATGTTAAGTCCCACGAGTGTAAACTTATTAGAAGACTCTAATTAGACTTGTGTAACTGGTAAACAACTAAGTTGCCCAACTAAGGTATATAAGGATCCCTGTGTCATATCCTAGCCGGAGTTGGTAAACCAAGCCTCAATCAGCAATATAAAATGTTACAGAATCACCTGTTATCTTTACAGCCTTACTACTGAAAATATTAAATATGCAACCAAATAGCATTGACAGCAGGGAGCACAACATTTTACTACCATCACAAGGCAGAGATGAAGCTTACAGCACACACACTTCATGTACAACAGAATAAATCGCCAATCTAGATGGTTTTAGGAACGACGGGACACAATTTATAAATCAGTAACGGTTACTAATAGCTAAGCAGTCAACACAGACAGCACTAAATCACAAATGTCATGTAACACATCACCATTTCTCAATCCAATCATAATAGCAGAAGCAACTAACAATCAGGGACAAAAAGATAATTAGAGCGAGACCTGATCTTCTTGAGTCTCTCGAGGTCATCCCTGAGCTTCATGTCGAGGGCGTTGGATACGACCTGCGAGAACCGGCCGTCCTTGTAGTCCTTCTTCCTGTTGAGGAACCAGTCCGGCACCTTGAACTGGCGCGGGTTGGCCACCACGGTCATCAGCCGCTCCAGCTCCTCCGGCGTCAGCTCACCGGCCCTGCACGTCCACCAACAAAACGAAAACTTAGACCCGCTTCAAGATGCCATCAGCGCGATCCAACAAATATTTGTAAGTGGACGAAGGACCTCTTGTTCATGTCGATATCGGCCTTCTTGCAGACGATGTTAGAGAAGCGGCGGCCAATACCCTTGATGGAGGTCATGGCGAACATGATCTTCTGCTTCCCATCCACGTTGGTGTTCAGCAGACGCAGGATGTGCTGGAAGTCTTCACCGGCGACGAGCGACTGCGAGCAAAGTAGCAAAGTGTTCAGCAAACGAGAAGAGAAAACCGCATGAAGTGAATCAAGGGAGAGACGGGAACAGGACGTTACCATGGCGGCAGCGGCGGCGGATCGCTCGCAGGCGGAAGGCGGCGACGGCGGAGGGAGGTGGTGGGCGTCCGCGCGGCTAAGGTTTTGGAGGCTGGGTTGGGGAAAGGACTTTATACGGGAGGTTGAAACCCTAGAGCTTCATCGGACGGCTGCAATTTACTTTGGGTGGGATGGACCGATCTCGGCGCGTTATGAACGGGGGAAGATCCTGGGCCTTGTTTGTCGCATGGCCTTTCTATGTTTTGTTGAGGCCTACATGGGCTGTGTTACTCGTTGGTCCTTTGAGAAAAAAAAAACAATACGGGCCGTGAGGCGTTATTTTGTGGAAGCTTTACAGTTTATATTGAGAATGTGTTTACAGCGTCCTTATTTTTCTTTTCTTTTGGACATGGAAGAACGATGCTTTTATTTTTGGCTGCAGGGCGCTTAGATTCGTTGTAAAAATTTAAAAATTGAACTATAATTTTATTTATTTGGTGTTAATTCAATGTGAAGCTACACTTCCTTACACTTAGAGTTCATAGCTTCATATTTACCTATGTCGTAAGCTTGTAATCAATACGTATGCTGATAGCATTCAAGGAAATTAGATGGTACCCAATTAGAATGCAAGGTACCCAAGCTAGGACTCCTGTTAGTTTTGGCCATGTGGATTTATAGTATAACATTTGATGTATCATCTACTTTTCACCAGCCTCGAATGGCTAATAATTAGTGCAATTTCCGTGAATATGACTAACTTATTCGCCTTGTTCGCCTGGCTGCTTTGCAGCAGGTATAATGTTTTAGTTATTTCTTCTGCAGCTGCTACAGTGTTTTTGCAACAGCTACAGTGTTCGCAGTTATTTTTCTGCAGCCGCAGCCTGCCGAACAACCTGATTGTTCAATGTGGCATTTTACCTTAGATTTCACATGAGGTCCTAGTTGAGAGAAATGACTTCTTTTGAACCGAGAAAGGCAACTTTATTGACCATTCAAGCATTTTAAAATACTCGTTAACGCCTATGGCAAAGTACAACAAATGTCTCTCAAAAAAAAGAAGTACAACAAATGCAGTCTCGTACTCTCTTCGTTCTTTTTTATATGACACCGTTTACTTTTTTGTTAAATTTTGACCAACAATATATGATTAAATAATTATATTTTGAATGTGAAATGAATATCAATGGATTCATCATCAAAAGCACTTTAAAGGTAACTTGTATTTAGCTATATACACAAATATTTATAAATAAGACGAATGGTCAAAGTAACGAAAAAAGTTAACGATGTCATTAAAAAAGAACGGAGAGAGTAATAGTTTTCTGTTTTGATGATAATTTTTTTTGAAATATTTTGTTGTATTATTTTCTTAACAAGATATGTTTTCTTCCATGATTGTGATATTTTGTTTCTCCAGGATTAACTTTCTTTTTGTTGGGTAACCGACGACTTGCTGCAATTAGCAACGCGGCAGCGCCACATTTGCCATCCTGACCGTGGAAGATGCGTATCGTACGGTCGTCCCCATCCTCCAGTCCTCTCCTTGCAGATTTGCAGGTCGTAGTTACTGCAGCCCATCCATCGTCATCCTTCCCCCGAATCGGGCTAAAAGCCGCACAAGTACCGATACCGAGCCGCGGCGGCTGAAGCCCAACACGAGAACACAACACGCCCGCACGCGCGAGGCCATCGCCCTCCTTCCTCGCAGCCACACACACCCATCTCCGGCACCCAGATCGAACCGAGGAAGAGGCAGCGACCACCGCACGCTACCGCCGCGCTAGAAGCTTCCAGAAGCGCCGCCCCGCGAGAGGGAGGGCAAGACCAGGGAGAAGATCCGGCGTCTGGACAGGTCGGTCGAAGATGGGAGTCCCAGC
>LAPY01002039.1:68453-79714 GCA_000970635.1 Eragrostis tef | reverse complement strand
CGCGGTGGCCATCCTCGCGCCGCCGATCGTCGGCGGAGAACTAGCTAGATCGCGGCGGCGCTAGAGGTTCGTTTCCACCGCAAATTGTTCCTGGCCCCAACGTGCGTAATGCGTACGGACCCACCCGTGAATAGATCGGAAAGCGCTCGGCGAGCCCGAGCGTCGATCCGACGTACCAGACCGAGTCGTCAACAAGGGACTATATAACGGCTGGGAACCCCGCGATCTCCAAACGAACAACGGAACGAACCCCCCGATTGACAGTAAACACTCGCGTGCACCCGCCCGCAGTCGTTTCCTTTCCCCCGTCGCAAGAAAAGAGGCAGCGACACCGTGTCGGCGGAGCCGGAAAACAACGAGATGGACGAGAAGAACCCTCCGCCAGACCGCCGCTCGACGAAGACGACATTGCCCTCCTCAAGACGTACGTGAATTTTCTCGGTCCAATATATTCCCGATCTCGTTCACCGTATTGGTCGTAGATCTCTAGGGCATTCGAGGCATGAAAAACACACTTGTTTGGGTAGCGTATATTGCCACTTGATGCGATAGATTTGCTTTTTTATAATTATATACACAATGCGAAATCGGTAATTGATGTGGGGATTAATTTCTCTGCTGGATTTCTTCTCGTTTGCTTATTTTTGACTCAAGAAATTTGGTTTGGTGTGCCGTGCACTTTTTGTTCGATTTCGTTGCGTCGATTTACCTCGCACTACTGGTTTTATTTATTTTTTTCTTCGGGGTGCTCTGTTGTTTTGTAGGGTCTCGGGCCGTACTCGACCAGCATAAAGAAGGCCGAGAAGGAGGTGAAAGGGTCTTTCGAAAAAGAGAAGGAGGTGAAAGAGATGGCAAAGAAGATCAATGACCTTTGCGGTACGATGATAATTGATGTAGTCATAGGCTTGTTGCTTGTTTCAGTTTATTCTCAAAATTTTTGTCTCAGAATCTGACCAAAATTATAAATTGGCAGCAGCAATTGCAAAAAAAAAATGGCGTATCAAACTTACCTGATCCTAAGTTTTCTATTTATTTCAGGCATCAAAGAGTCTGACACTGGATTGGCTCATCCAAGCCAATGGGATCTTGTAGCAGACAAGAAAATGATGCAGGAAGAGCAACCATTGCATGTATATTGCTCAGCTGCTCACCTAATAATTCTATTGTTTGGCATTCGAATGGATGCATTTCATAGCGTAGTGCCTGCTCTTATGCTTTGTCTTTGCTGTTCTAACCATCAGTTTGTTTGGGTATGAAGGTTGCAAGATGCACGAAAATCATCAGTCCTAATACTGAAGATGCCAAATATGTCACAAATATACATCAAACAGCAAAGGTACGATATGCGTCGACTGTCTTCCGTTGATCAGGTCTTTCGGAGATTCAGTCCTGATTGTTAATGATATCTTTTCGCATGTAGTTTGCGGTGTGATGTAATGCGACGGCCGTAGCCCCCATAACGGGGGGTCAAGGCCGGGACTCATGTTTGTTTTTCATTATCTAAAAAGATGTAGTTTGTGGTCGGTTTGAGGGACAAAGTTTCTCCTACTGACATCGAGGAAGGCATGCGAGTTGGGTACGTCACCTTCTCTCTCTTTTGTATTCTGTCGTCTTCTTTGGTGGCGTTACAAATTTTACTTTGCACTTGATTATACTCCTTGACAGTGGCATTGGTTTCAACTGTTAAAGTTCCAATTGGTACTACTATGATTGTATGCATGTTAAATTTGATAATTGGTCTATATCAAGATTTAAGTCCAACTTCCTAGTCCTAACAGCAAGGGCCACAAAGTTGGTACTTATGTTGTACATCTTGGAAGCCTATGGAAATAGGGCGTTCTGAAGTAAGATTGCAATAATCTATAGAAAAATGGCAATACTCTGATTCTGAGGCTAATTTAAGATCATTCTTCCAAAAAAAAAAACCCTTCCCGAAATGTAGAGGCAGATCAAGAATGTGCACAACATTATTAGAGGTAAGCTCAATCTTGACTCCTGCTATGTCGAATGCTCATAGGTTTGAGCTTCAAAAGTGGACCAAAACCTACTTTTTCTATAGCATCCTGCTGTGGTTTATCAAATCCAGTCACAAGTCTAGCCAGGATACTCTGCGAATATTTTTGTAGCGTCCCGCCTCTCCGAGGCCGGGCCCGCACACCTGGCAGCTCTATAGGACATCAAGACTAGCCCCACAGATCAACACATGTCTTTTCTACGCACTTTAGAGTTCTTTCGCTCCAGGCCAAGCACGCTTAACTTTAGAGTTCTTTCGAGATGAGCTTCCGGAAAAAAAGTTGCAACTTGTTTACCATCCTCCCCTCCTTAGAAGACCGACGTCCTCGTCGGTCAACCCAATCCAGAAACGTCCTCTCTTGGCCATGTCTGTGTGTCTAGTGCCAGCACATGTGTCATGCTGTGTGACCACTCTAGGCCCACACCAGCCATGTGCCCCATGTCTGCGCAACTGCGCCCACACACGCTCGTGAAACCGCGAGGGTCGGCTCACTGTAGCGTCCCGCCTCCCTAAAGTCGGGCCCGCACACCTGGCAGCTCTGTAGGATATCAAGACTAGCCCCACAGATCAACCCCTCCCCGAGGCCAGGCCCGCACACCTGGCACCTCTCTAGGACGTCAAGACTGACCCCACAGATCAACACATGTCTTTTCTACGCGTTTTATCCTCACTCATGCGCACCCGGGAAGGACTTCCCGGTCGGTCACCTATCGCTCCAGGCCAAGCACGCTTAACTTTAGAGTTCTTTCGAGCTGAGCTTTCGGAAAAAAAGTTGCAACTTGTTTACATGAGTATTCTATCAATCCTATTAAGCCTTGGGCCGGGATGTCACAATTTTATAGTTCTCTGAAAATTTGTTAGATTCTTCAACGGGTGATCGTCGCGATTTACAAGGAATTTGTTATCGTGGACACCAGAAAATATAAAGTTATTCCCTATCTTTATCTAAAGGCATAAATATCTTCCTAGGGTTACTGTAATCCGAACAAATTAAAATATATCTTCGAAGGGAAAACAACATGGTAAGATGCAATCTCTGCTCTGGTGCACTCTAAATCTCTCTTATCCGGCTGCAGTTTTTCATGCCACTTAGGCCATTTACCTGCTACATGAATCATCTACCTATGTTGCCCCACCTCCTGACACAAGAATCGGTTATATGTCGAATTGTTTGCACTTGCAGTCACGTACCTGCTACATGCACAAAAGTTACTCTGTCACCTCATGCCATCTGTAGTGATTTTGTTATAATCAAGTTACAAATAAATAAAACAATGCACGTTATTTTCAAGGGAATTGTAAGATGTTCGCAGAGTATCCTTGCTAGACTTATGACTGTATTTGATAAACCATAGCAGGATGCTATAGAAAAAGTAGATTTTGGTCCACTTTTGAAGCTCAAACCTATGAGCATTAGAAGGGCAACATTCAAACAAATTTGTTGACTGTGATGATGCACGTACTGGGTTATTCAACATAGCATGAATCAAAGATTGAGCTTACGTTCAATGATGTCCTGCACATTCTTAATCTGCCCTCTACAGATTATTTATGTGCTCATGATCTTGGCAGTTACTTGCATAAACCATCTTTTTATGCATCATTGCTTAGTATTAGCGTCGTTTTTTGATCTGTTGAAGCAAATATGCAATGAACTGAAATGTGCTGACCCGTAATTGTCACTGCAGAGTTGATCGGACCAAGTACCAAATTCAGATCCACTCTGATGACGGTTGAAGAAAAACCAGACGTGACATACAACGATGTCGGCGGCTGCGAGGACCAGATCGAGAAGATGCGTGAGGTCGTCGAGCTCCCGCTGCTCCACCCGGAAAAATTCGTCAAGCTCGGCATCGACCCTCCCAAGGGCGTGCTCTGCTACGGCCCTCCCGTCCCGGCACAGGGAAAACACTCCTCGCCAGAGCAGTAGCCAACCGCACGGACGCCTGTTTCATCCGCGTGATAGGAAGCGAGCTGGTTCAGAAGTACGTCGGCGAGGGCGCCCGCATGGTCCGCGAAATCTTCCAGATGGCACGGTCGAAGAAGGCGTGCATCGTCTTCTTCGACGAGGTCGACGCCATTGGTGGCGCTCGGTTTGACGATGGCGTTGGAGGCGATAACGAGGTTCAACGCATTATGCTTGAGATCGTGAACCAGTTGGATGGGTTTGACGCGAGAGGAAACATCAAAGTGCTCATGGCCACCAACAGGCCGGACACGTTGGACCCTGCGCTGCTGCGTCCGGGGCGTCTTGATCGGAAAGTTGAGTTTGGGTTGCCGGACCTTGAGGGCCGCGCGCAGATCTTCAAAATCCACACTCGCGCCATGAACTGCGAGCGGGGTATCCGGTTTGAGCTGCTGGCTCGCCTCTGCCCGAACTGCACCGGTAAGTTTCTTGAGTTTTCACTATATGCTGCTGGTTTGTGCATTATACAGTCATGCTCATTCGTCAGAAGCAGGGACTGATATAAGGAGCGTGTCCACAGAAGCAGGGATGTACGCCAATACGCCATCCGTGCACGCAGGAAGACCGTCACAGATAAGGATTTCCTAGATGCGGTGAACAAGGTCGTCAAGGGGTATCAAAAGTTTAGCGTGACCCCCAAGTACATGGTGTACAACTAGGATTTCCTCTCGTTGGTTCTGTTCCGTTGTCGTTGGTTGTTACACAAAAACAGATACTTACGTTTGATGTGTCATAGTAGCATTTTCTAAGATTGTACTATCTTGCCCGAAGTTGGATGTTATGGATATAGAATGTTCCACGTAATTTCTGCTACGGTAGCTGCTGCTTCTTCTTTTCTTTTTTTTTTCTTTTTTTTTGGCTGGATGAGTTTTGTCATACTCTCAAGAAGTCAATATTCTGCTCTGGGCACGCCATCTCGACTGCAGCCGCTCCCCTGCGCGGCCGTGTCGCCGCTGCCCAGAGTCCGCACCCTGCATCCTCCCCAGCGACGCCCCGCCGTGCATCCTGGAATGAACGCTGCCGAGGTGAGGCCGCAAACCATCGAAGGCGTCGGAAGGACAAGCAAAGGAGTCACGTCAAGCGATGGAACCATGGACATTTTCTTGCGTTTTTTTGTTTGACAAGCGCACCTCCACCAAGAAAAAAAGTGTTATATATGACCCGAAGAAGTTTTTTTTTCAATTCAAAATGAGTCGAAAAGTATGGATTATAGGAGAACCATGTTATAACAGATACAGGCTTACAGTATATCCCTGCTTGGATAAGATTCCTCAGCAATGGCATGGCATTCTAACGTAACAAACAAAATTCATACATACAAATATTTCTCGTGCTACAAGATTACAAGGAGCTATGTCAGTGGATTAAAATCAGTCCTCAGTAGCATAGTACTGTGGGGCGAGCTCAGCCAACCATAAGGGATCAATCCGGGTTAGATTCTTGACATAATTTTGAGTCGTCCGAACCAGCTCATTGAATATGACACAGTCCGGCTTGGTTTTGAATAACACAGATGAAGGGTGGATCTGCACGCTCAGGCTGGTCGCAAGAGCCCTGCGAAGTGTCAAAGAACAGACGACACTGTAAGATTGGGTATAACCTAAGTAGTGTCACATTTCCTACATGTATACGTACACTGTCTTCGCAAAAAAAAAGAGAGTATATGTACTATGGACCACAAAACATGCTGCATTTGTCAGTTTGGTCGGTATGGTCAAAGTCACCATTAGCTTATGGCGGCGATCTTTGGATCGTGATGCACGAAAGGGAGTAACAGCGAAACATTTGGACGACAATAACAAAATTAAAAGGGTTGATTATTGCACTCATAGCAGTGAGCAATGCAAATGCTTGAAAACTAAAAAATTATACCCGTTGGCAAAGCAATTGCAATCCCTAAACTAAGTGCTATTCAAATAAATACCTCTTCTAACTTCTCGCGTGGGGAGAAGAAAATTGATTCCACCGAAAGCATAGATACAACGATCAGCATTTCTTCCAAGCACTTGAATTCGCTTGACACTATTAATGCTTTGGAGTACATTGGATCCAAAGGCAGCCTAGCCATCTGAACACCAACTGGATCTGATAACTTATAATCATCAGTCAGCGCCCCAAGTAAGATTAGCTGCTCCAATGATTTCAAAATAGCAGTCCTGTAATAGGTTGGGCACCAATTAGCAAAAACTCAGTGTTGAAATAAAGCAATAACTATATCATATAGAAGAACTTCTAGAAAAACTTCAGTGCGGGGAATTTGAGTAAGGTGTTTCCAGAAGTGCAAATCATAAGGACCAGGTCCAGGCTGTAAAGCTGTAGTACTTTAACAAGATACATCAAATACGGTAACACAAAATGCATCTTCTGTCACTGATACCCTCTTGCGCAACAGTAATTGTCCAGCAGGCAGCAGCTTAGACTTATTGTTTAGTTAAAGCACAATAGCACACATCGACTAAACAAAATTATCCTAACTCCCGAGCATGTTCAATTACATAAAAACAGAGCTAGAAAATATTTACCTTGACGGTTTATCCATAAAATCAAAACCTATAATATCATTAATTCCAAGAGCCTTGAGTTGCAGTACAACATTTGCGAGATTACATCGTTTGATCTCAGGCACAGTAGAATCCTCCAACTTATCAAACTCGCTTTCTTGGTACAATCGGAAGCACTTCCCTGGCCCCTCCCGTCCAGCACGACCACTGAATGTAGAATGGTGGGGGTCAGAAAAGGCACAAAAACTAAATGTTGAAGTAACGATTGGGTTGAATGTTTCACAACCCGTAAGCTTAATTAATGGAAATGATATATGCAATAAGATGTAAACAGAGTTAATCATTGCACGAAAATTCATTACTCTGCAGTAATAGAAAGTTAGACATGCAACAAGATGGCATACAGACAAATCCCTTCTAAGTACAAGTTCAAAAGAACTACAACCAGAACAAAAGAACAAATAAACCACATGATCTATCTTCGCTATCAAATACACTGGACATGAAAAGTTGCCCAAACGTTGACAGGATTTACCTCCTTTGAAGAGCCTGTGCTTTAGATACTGGGATGACGATGAGTGACTCCATTCCAGTCACAGGACTGTATGAACGAGCTTTGACCATTCCAGGATCAACAACATATTTGATACCTGGTATTGTTACTGAAGTCTCTGCAATATTTGTAGCTAAAACAACCTAGCAGATGCAAATGAACAAACAGTCAATCTTTGGTTATCAGACTGGTGATGACTTTCAAGAGTGAATGATTAAAAATGACTAGAAAAGTAACACATCCTAAATGCATCTTAGAGAAGGTGGAATCTGAATGTCAGAGCAATAGGACATGTAGTACTCCTACAAGGTTTGTCTTTATTAAAAGTAATTCTTCCCAAATGCACTAAATAGTCTAGAGCACTTTTAGTAGAATGTTTCCCTTAACATGCGCTCTGTTCTCTTTTAGGAGATGGCAGAGTTACAATAATGTTAGCCAAACGACCAACAAATGTAAGATCAATCTAGTTCTAGTCCAAAAATGGTATCAATTAACAAACCAAAAAGTCAGTGTAGCTAGCATTCCAACATGTTTACATTAAAGAAGTTTCCATAAATTTTTTGACATCTTTGTAACAATGAGCAAAGCTTTGTTATTTTCAGACAGTATGTCAACAATGAGCAAGCTGTAGTTTCAAGAATGAGATGTATACTTTTTAGAACATGGAAGTAAAATGTATATAAGGACATTACTAATTCGTTTGCTTCCATATAGAACGGCACAATTATTTCATTATCTGGATGACAACTAATTGAATGTAGAAGATGACAAAACTCAATTTCCTAACGGCACAGCAAGTAAGATAGCAAGGGGAAACGAACCATAATAAACGAATGGATATCATAAAATATGAGTTATCCCATATACGCAAAAAAGAGAATTGAATTAAGGCATACTTGTACCAGCAGTATCTAACTGATGCTTACCTTGCGGGTTCCAGCTGATGCTGGCTTAAAAGCGTTCATTTGCTGCTCAGATGGGAGAGATGAATAGATAGGTGTAGTCCATATCTTAGTGCTCTCTGGAGGAAGTAAACGAGCACGCTCATGAATAAGTCTCTCTAGTGATTCAATCTCCTCTTGGCCGGTTAGAAATACGAGAATGTCTCCTGGCCCTTCCTCCATATGGATCTAACAAATCAAACATTAAAACAAGAACTTTATACAGAAACAGCAGGATGCATCAAGCCACAACTGGACAAACAGGTTCTGCAAATTAGACAGTATAAGTCCTCAACAAGATTACATAGTCGCTCATCAAGTTATCGTGCTTTTCAAAGCAACTATTTCTTTCTGAAATGTGAAATCCTATTATGTAGATTTTGATTTCATTTTATAGTTCCTAATTCAACTTTTCTTTTAATAAGGGTGATGCTAACCTGAAAGATAGTAACTAATGCAGCATCAAGATAATCCGACTCAGGCTGATAAGTATACAGCACGTCAACGGGATATTGTCGCCCTTGAATATGTACAGCTTTAGCACCACCAAAATAATCAGAAAAACACTTGGCGTCCAAACTAGCAGACATAATTATCAGCTTTAAAGGAGAGCATCTTATTCCTTGGCATGCCTTAAGAGTAGAAATTTGGAAATTCTCATGTACTTCGGGCAAAGTCTTTCCATTCTTGTTGGCATGAATAGCTCTGGAATGTTGCACTTTTTTCAACAAACCCAGTAAGACATCAGTATGAACAGTTCTTTCATGGGCTTCGTCAACAACTATAACACTATATTTAGACAGAAGTGGATCTAAAAGTGCTTCCCTGGAAATCCAAAGTAATGTTTTGATTAGTAAACAAAAAATTTGATAAGGAGAACACAGTAAATATAGATTTACCCATGCCACACAACTTCCACACATAATAGAAGGATAATGCTACAAATAGAAGATATGCTTGAAAGCCTAGGGAGAAATAACAGGAGACCCACGATATATCAATGTTATAAGAAAGAAAATTGATTGGCTTTCAACACCTTTAGCTCTTCACTTACTAAAACAATCACATCTATGGAAATGTGCATAATAAAATGAGATCTGCAGTAGTTCGATTCAATCATTTGAACAACTCCCAACATACTCATCATGCTGGAAATAGAACTTAGATGATGCATACCCAGGGGGGATGAGAAAAGAAGAAACAGCTGTTTACACTTTACATAAGACACAAAAACCTTTTACTATTCTCAAATTTCAAAACGCAATTAGCACATCTAGAGGATCAAAAGACTAATGTGCATCCTGCAATATACCACCAAGTTATAAAACAGAAAATACAGCATTACCTCAGAAGCAAACCATCAGTCATGTATTTAATCCTAGTTGCATTGGATGTGGAATCATCAAATCTAATTGAGTATCCAACCTTTCTGCCCAGCTGATCATTGCATTCCTCCGCTACGCGCTTTGCTACCGTAACAGCCGCAACTCTTCGAGGCTGGGTGATGCCAATGGCTTTATCTTCCTTACAAAACCCAGCATCATACAAAAATTGTGGTAGCTCTGCACAAGAAAAATAATTAAAAAGGAAAAAAAAGAATGTTTCTTCAAAGAATCAAACTATAACAGACTGAGCAGGAAAAATATGATAGTAGTGTGGTATGTCACTGCAGCAACCTATGAAAGATATATTGATGCACAGAAACCAACCAAAATAATGTTTTATCAAAATAGTCATATGAAATTAATATCGCATTTTTACCTAACAAAGGCAAACTCACCAGCAGAAAACTACAGTAAAGTATCAGGGAAAGACCTCATTTTGATTCTGCAACGGCCTGTGGTGTGTGTGGTGTGTGTTGTAACGGGGCTCTTGTCCCTTTTTCTTCTAAATCTAATGAAGCACAGTTCTCTTGCGTTTTCAAGAAAAAAAAATTCTACAACGGCCCTTTCTTTAGCTCTGCTGCCCACTAGCACTTCAAACTCATATAGAGAGTCAGACTGAATCCAAATATTCTCAAATCCCCCAATACAAGCTTATTGATGATAACAAAGAAGAAAAAAAAGCATAGGAAAGTTGGCTAACAACTGCAACCACAAAATTGAAATTGCAGCAGTAAACTTACGAGTAGTTTTCCCACTCCCTGTCTCACCGACGATGATCAATGTGCCATTCTTCCTCACTTCATCAACCAGCCTCTTCTCCACTGAACAAATAACAACAAATTTGAGCTCCCCAAGCTCACCCTGAAGATAGTAAACATGCTTCTAACGCTTAGTAGGCAAACGGCAAACCTGATGCGATGGGAAGTGACTTCCGCTGCTGCCGAATTAGCTGCCTCCACCTGCTCAAGCCCCAACCAAACCAAAGGGTCAATACCCAGGCCACAGGAGAACTGGACCAAGCAATACAAAAAGAAATAGCGACGACGTGAGAAGAGTTGGCACCGCGCGTTGTGCTGCTGCTTCTGCTGGGAAGCCCCGCCAGAGAAGGACGGCATCTCGGAGGCCGCCGCCGCCGACTCCCGCGCCCTGAATCCTGCCACCGCGAGGGCCCTGAACCCAACCAGTGCCGCAGAAACACCCTCCTCTAGGGCTCGGGGTTCGACCAGCTCGCCGACGTCTTCCCCAAGTGCGCCGCCGTTGCCGTTGCCGTTGCCGCCGCCGCCTCTGGAGATGAACGCTCAGCGCCGGGCGCACCTAATGGGCCGAACGGGGCCATTCTCCTCCTGTAGGACCTAGGATATGGGCTTCAGATCCTGCTAGCCTTCTGCGAGCCAGCCAAGCCCAATTGCCAAATTATGACCAGAGATAGCCCAGGCCAAATCTGTCAAGGGTAATAGGCCTTGTGACATTCGTGAGTCGTGCCTAGCAACTGCAAGCAGGACTCTCGTTTCGCGTTCTTTTGGGACTGGCTATCCATTGCTTCCTGGAGACGGGATCCGCCATTTTCAGGTGTTTCAAATATCTGGTGCTAATAGCTAATCGACATTTTAACCTAAAAAAAAAACTAATCGACATTTGTCTCAAAAAAAAAATAGTTACTCTTTTTTTTTTTTTTGCGGGGACTCTCTAGCCAAGGGTGTAGGCTATGTGCACACATGAGAGCAAGCCCAGCAGATTTAGTAAAAGGGTTGAGTAAAAATCAGTTTACTCAATCCCCTATATCCAATTTTACTCAATCACCACTGAGCAGATTGAATAAAACCGGTCCTCTATATTCTCCACCCTTCTCGTGCACATTCCATCGAGCACCCTGCGCGCGCTCGTCGCCGCCACACCTTGTC
>LAPY01002039.1:52193-63721 GCA_000970635.1 Eragrostis tef | reverse complement strand
GCGGCGCTCGAGGCCCGCGCCCACGGCGACGTGCTGCTGCTCGACTGCGACGAGGGCGCGGACAAGGGCAAGACGTACACGTACTTCGCCAGCATGCCGGCGATGATGAAGCTCGCCGGCGGCGAGCGGCCGTACGACTACGTGATGAAGGTGGACGACGACACGTTCCTGCTGCTGAACGCGCTGGTGGAGACGCTCCGCGCGGCGCCCAGGGAAGACGCGTACTGCGGCGTGGGGCTCCCGGTGTACAACCGGGCGTTCCCGCCGTTCATGCTCGGCATGGGCTACTTGCTGTCGTGGGACCTTGTCGAGTGGATCTCCACCTCCGACATGGTGAAGAGGGAGGCCATAGGTACGTACGCGTTGCATTGCATCATGCATCCATTCTTGCTCTTGCATCTCGAGATGTTAGTTCACAGAGAAGTATGACGTGTATTCTGTTCAAAAATGAAGTTTTTTTAGCCAAAATCTTTTTAACAAATACTTTTAATATACACTTGAAAAATTTAATGAGATAAAGGATTATGATATCTCTTACATTTATTACTTGGATGTACTATTGAGAGAAAAAAAAATCACTGGTCAACGGTCGTTTGTGATAGAAATCTAGAAACTTTGCAGATATCAAAACGACAAATAAAAAAAGAGTTAATTTCACAAAACCATAACTATTTGGTCCTATGTTGCAAGGAACCATAACTTTTTGAAACTAGTTTCACAAAATCACAACTATTTGTGTCACTTGTTACACAAAACCATAACTTTTGGTTCTGGTCCCACTTGTCATCTTCTATTGGCCCTATACACTTTTTGTGTGGCTGACATGTGGGCCTGAACTAAAAGTTGTGGTTTTGTGAAACTTGTTACAAAAGTTATGGTTCCTTCCAGCATGAGACCAAATAGTTGTGGTTTTGTGAAATTAACTCAATAAAAAAAATAGAGGGAGTAGCTTTTCTTTTCTTTCATCGAGAGCACATGACCTATACTTCTGTAGTTCTCTAGTTTTATTACTTCCCAAGGTAGCATTGAAAAAAATGCACACATATAACAGGGATTTTTTTTTGTCAACCTTCATTCAGGTCCTGAAGATGTGACCACAGGGAACTGGCTGAACAAGGGAAACAAGGCCAAGAACAGGTTGAACATATTCCCAAGAATGTATGACTACAAGAGCGCCAAGCCTGAGGACTTTTTGGAGAACACCATTGGGGTGCACCAGCTGAAGCAGGATATTAGATGGGCACACACATTGGAGCACTTCAACCTCACCAGGTTGGGCCCCTCCAGCAAGCTGTACAATTTCTAGCCAATAGATGGAGGGGGTTTCATTACATATTCTTTTGTATATGACCCGTAAATTTGCAGAATCGATTGTTGATACGCGTGAGAAATCCAATGGAATTGTAAATTGGGTGAGTTTCTTGGGAGTTGGGACTTTACCGTCTAAGAAAAAAAAATGATTTTGTGATGCATGTTTCTTTGTTTCTATCGTATTTGCCAGTGTTATGAGTCTTATGACGCATACCCGTCATTCTAAGCTACGGCTTATACAGTTTGCGAAAGCAACTATTACACAAAGTTAATTTCACATGTTTCGGAGGTTTTGCCAGATGATATGCACAAGAAAACGTAATCAAGTGAAATATTGCCGACAATGTGTACGAAAACATTACTTTATTACTGACTACCGTGCTTAAGACTGAACAACGTTTTTAAGTTCCTCATGTCATCTTCACATAAAAAAAAAAGTGTAGCTTTCGTTTTGAATCTTGCGTCATTGGACCTGAATTGCTGTGCTCCTGCGAGTAGCAATGATTAAATAATGTGTTTTTTTAGATGAATAAATAAATAATGTGTTGGCTTCAAGAACAATCATGATATTGTTTAGTATAGTCTATTCGTGAGTCATGGAGCTGCAAGTAGGACATGCACCAGAAGACATCAGGGTAATGTTCGCTCACTGACAATGCAAACAGGGACAAAATGAACTTGTACGTAATAAAATGAGAAATGATAATCGCTGGATGTATAATCGGCAGATATATAGTATACAGAATGCCTATGCGCAATGCCAAGTCGTTACAGTGCATCGGACCCTACATGTAAACAGCGCTACCAAAATTTACAGGCGGCAAGCCAACTACATTTCTCTATTCACAATTACAGACCGAACATACAGCCATCACCAACCTGTATAGTTGGAGTTACACGGCATTATTACTGGCTAATGTTATGTTACAGTCAACCTTTGTGGTGACGGTACAAAACACCCAAAACAATCTAAGCAATTCAGCTCATCGTTCCATCGCATCCACCATTGTTGCCCAACCTTATTGCAGGGTAATGCTTTCTCACGCCAGCACAAAAACGGGCATAATAAGGCCAAGACTACCATTTCAGTCTTGCTAGATGTATAATTCCCGTTACCATAGAGCTTCAATAGGTCCATTTCTCCTGCAAGTGCTGCAACTCAGCAACATGAGTAGCATCATCAGATCATATTGAGCTATCTCCGCCATTGTTTTGGAAAATGCAGCACGGGAACAAAAGGTCAGATAGACCTTCAACTCGGTGCAGGATTTTTTCTAGTTCTTCTTGAATCATTGGACCTGCGTACAGCACTTGACTGACCCTGCTGCATTTTAGAACTTCTGGATTTGGTCTGGCTAGGTTCACCTGTGCGAGAAGTGGGCAAACATTGGTTTGCCCTTGATCCTGTCCGCTTTGCAGTTTCCGGCTTCAACTTTCCCCTCGCTGACTGAGAAATACTTTGCAATTTCTGTGCAACCCCTTGAACTAATCCTTGCTGGATCTGACTCTGGACATTGCTTCCATGGAAATCCCCACAAACTACTGATGCTGATGTGCCCTTCACAAGGAAATTTTTTAAAGTATCAGGAAAACAGGCACAAATAACAGAAATAAAAGAGTAACATGCAGAGAAGAAATATTGAAACAAATTTACTTCATTCAGAGAAAAAAGAAGTGATTCCCCCACCGATTATTTCTCATAACATTACAAGGAACACATCTTGTCAAGTTAGATGAGTCCAATAAAGCAAAAACAATTACACAAGCATAACTTCCTGCATCTACATGGAGCCAGTGATAATTTTCAATGACCATGCAAAAGAAGAGCACAGATGCTATACTTTTTTTTTAAAAAAAAATCATAATACAGCGTTATACCAGAATCATTACCTTGTTTTCAATTAGGGAGGCTTCCACACTCTCAATTTGCTCCTCTTCAGAATCATCCATTTCCTCACATTCAAATTCAACATGCTGGCTGTCTTCCTCAGAATCACTCAATTCTTCTTGTTCCATTACAATGCCTTGCATTGATTCTTCATTAGGCTCTTGAATGCAATGATGAGAACACACTTTTACAATCTCTAGCTCTGAAACACTAGCCTTGTCCTTCCTAGAACCCATGTCTTGAACATTCGATTTGCCAACAGTATCTCTCAAGTCATTTGCATTTTTGAGTTCCATTGGAGAACATAAATGAATGTTCAAGTCAATATTGTTCAACTTGTCACAAGGATTAGTGGATGCTTGTCCAGCTGTTGACTGGTCATCCACTTGAGCTTCCCTCATGTTACATGTAGAGTGCTGGTAGTCATCTTCTCGTACCTCATCATGTGTCGCATCATCAGTTCTTTGCAGGAGAGGATGGAAATCAATAGTGTTAGCATTTACAGTACTTCTGTTTCGAGGAGTGGAGCCTGTTGTCTGGTTGTTAGTTCTCTCAACTTGAACTTTCTCAAAGGGGTAACTATCATATTTTCTCGAATGATTAATAAGATTTCGAACCGGATGACTACATGATGAAAGCACATCTCGTGGATACTGAAAGAGCAAAGGATGCATCTGAAAATCTTGCTCAGCACCATCTTCGGTGTTATTTTCATTAGAATTCCCACTCTGCCGCAATCTAGAACTAGTACCATGATTAGGAAATAGATTCAACTGTCTATATGCACTTTCTGTAAAGGCTAGGGGCGGCACATGGTACATATCCTTTGCTGCATTACCTGACATGCCATTAAAGTGTGTTGCATTTTGATGAAACGTCACCTGAGATATCACACGGACAGAAGGAGGAAGGTTCACAGGAGGCAAATCTGGGGCCAACTTGACCACACAACTACCTTTCTCTTTACAGTAACGGGATGCTTGCAGTTGGTCCAGAGGCCCACTTGATACCGTTGGAGGTGTAGTGGAAGGTGCTCTCACAGATGAGGGGCCATCATAAGTGCCAGAGATAAAAGGAATGCATGATGTGGTTACATCAAGTTTTGTACCACTTCCTTTCCCTGGTTCAATGTAATTACCTGTAGCATCACATTCTTCATCATGGGATGTGCCTGACTGCATTACCATGCTTTCTCCAGCATTTTTTGATAATAATGACAGCTGACAATGCGTCATGTTCATGCTCCTATCTGTGTCTTCCAAAAATGCTTCATTGACATATGAATCATCATCATTTTCAATACCCTCAGAAGAATTGTTATCAGCCTGTAACAAAAACGTTACAAATTATGCTCAATCGCATCACTGTGAACAGATATTAAAATATTATTTCAAAGAGAGAGAAAACATACTAACCTCTTGCTCCCGAGCTATTCGTGAATCAGGCATTGATGCTTTCAGCTTTCTCCTCTTTGCTTCATACGATCGCCTTCTTTCTTTGGCGGCTTCACTTTTATTGTAAGATTTCTGGAGTCCACTAGCAGCTCTCCATTGACGCTGGAGCTGTGAAGGATCTCTATGTGGCACTACAAACCTCCAAACAGATGTCCAATCATTTTTGAATACCTTCAGCCCCTGACATCAACAGAAGATATGGAAAATGTAAGCAACAGAAACAAAACAGAGAACAAAATATAGCAACAATTTGTCACCTCCCGGATACACTCTTTCTCCTCAACTGTCAACGGAGATGTCTTCATCCGTCGCACCTCCTGCATTAATTCAAATAGGAATATGCTTAGTTTGGAAAGTTATTATACAACTTGTATAAATTAGTTTTTGTGGATGAACTCTATCCAAGATAGCAACCAGAAACCTTCATATACCATTCCCCGATTCGGTTGACATTGACCATAAGAACCCCTACATGATTACCATGTCAACCTAGCCCAAAACAGCATTGGAACAAGGGAGAATATTCTGACAAACTCTTTTACAGCATACAGATACCCTATATAAGCTTGTAAACCACATTCTTGCAAACTTTTCATCTATTTTAGAACATTGCTGAAACCTAAAGGCTCAAGAAAATTAATTCAGCACCATATTTCACAGTAAATAGAAAATGTCAAAATACTTACTTTAACAGGATTATCGGGAGCTTTGGAGGAGCTTCGGTTCTTTTGCCTTACAAATATCTGAACAGAATAGGCATAGAATACACCATAAGTCCATAGCAAAAATGTCCAACTGGGACGTACGACCGTGAGCAAACACAATCATCACATTGTTTTAATTATCCGCCGTGACCAGGAAAACAAACTTCAACAGGTATGCTTATCACGCCGTTTCGGTCGGACCCGGCAGACGTAAGATTCAGTCGGATGTAGAGAATTTTCCTTAAAGAAAATGAAGAAATCGTTTGGGTTGCAACCGCAAGCAGAGAGTGGAGAATGAGGGATCTGATTTTACTTGCTTGCGTAACCAAAAAAGAAAGCACAGTAAATTTGCAAAGGGGGTGGGGGGGGGGGGGGGTATGACCATCTATGTATTTAGAATATTTAGTGGAAAGGAAAAGGCAACCTGATGTGTCCATATTGAGCATAAAGATCACATTTTCGGCCACCAGTCGTGCTGGTGGAATGAAAAATACCATTGCAACATTAATACAACCAAACCAACACTATTCTAATACCGATTCCTTGAAGGCTCCATGTTCTTCAGTATCCTCATGAAATTTTTAATTAGGCTGATTGATCCAAGATCCAATTGAACAATTCCATCAAACAAATAAATATGAACCATTCTGACTACTGACTAATCATAAGAGGGTAGGTCACTCAAAGTGGGGTTGGCGGGGACTTTGGAGGCTTGAAGCAAAGTTTGCAAGATGCAAAATGAGCAATAAAAAATACCTGATGATTCGTTTTACAAGGAAGGAAGCGCTTCTGTATTGCTCCCCAGTCATTATTGTATTCCAGAATTCCTAGAGCTAACAATCTGCAGTCAGATAATCAACGATTAATCGTGAAAACAAACAATGGGTGCCATATCAAGTATGCACTTGAGAAAGGGCAATGCATGATGCATGCTCAGCAGGTAGTAATAGCATTGCAGCAAACTTGGTACCATCAATATATAGATGGAAGCAATGACCATGATACAGCAATTGAGGAATTAACACAAAAAAAACTATAAACAATCCACTAATACAGAAATGTACAAACTACTTCTCAACAAACAGTGCACACTTCAACTAACATTTCAAAACCTCTGAGCTCGGAGTTACTTAGCTTCTCATGTTTTACATATTAGAAGTAGCAACGGCAAGAAGTGTTGATTGTTAAAACCATGTATACGATAAAGAAAGGGAACCTACAATATCTGAATTTATGTCAAAATAAATGGTGAAGATGTGATCATGTGAAAACACACCTGTCCTCAGCATCAGTGAAAAGCACTCTATTTGCCATAGCTGCGGGAGGTGGCTTATGAGGAAACAGTGAAAAATTGAAAAGAGGGAAGAATCTCTGTGCTAATCTTGCAATGTCAGATGGAACAAGAGCAACCATATTCTTTTGAGTACTCTCAATAAGGGTAGCAGCTAATGATTTCTTCTGCTGTATCTGGCCAGATGAAAGAGATGATGCTGTGGGCACACTATTTGATCTGCCTTGAGAAGCATTGTTCGCATCTTTACAGCTGTCCAGTACTAGCAAAGGAAACAGAGGCTCTTTCCTGCGGTTCTGGTCAGCAGTTCCATCCACGTGGCTTCTTCTATACTTCACAACAGCTGTTAATTTGGTATAAAAAATTAAACCGACAACAAACAAAATAAAGTACAGTATATGAAAAACTAGCCAATGAGCATCTCGAAAAAACTTACCAGTCGCAACATCACTTAAGTAACCGGGGGCCAACTGAAGCGGCGACACATCAAGGATGGATATTACAGGGCCCTTTATTAATGGCACCCATTTGTATCCTGAGCTCCCAGAAGGAACACTGGATAATGAGCGAAGATGCTGTGATTCAAAAAAGAATCGCCGAAAAGGAGCGCTTGTAGTCAATGCTTGATCACGATAACCAACCAACTCAACTATCATCTTCTTAACATTAGAAGCCACATCTTGTTTAGATGGGTCGAGAACACATAGGGAGAAGGTTTGAATCAGGAGTTGAAAATGCTCATGTATCAATACATGCAGTTGACCAAGTTGCTGATCAGTAAATCCACTAACTAAAGGGGCACAGGTTGCTGATGTCAAGGATGAAGGGAAAAGGGCATTCTGGGAAGGATGTTGCCATCCAAGAGTGTGCTCAGGAGTCAGTAATGCGGGTGGAACATATGGTAGAAGGGGTCTTAATTGAGTTTTAGTTGATTCATGACGATAGCTACCAGGCCTAGATAACTCCGTGAATGGTCGCCTTTTCCTAGTATGGGGCCTGTGGCCATCTTTATCTTTTCTAATAATTGTGTTTTCATAGTTCTCGGCATTTTCTTCACCATCACTTTCTAGTTTCCTAGTCTGGGGCCTGTGGCCATCTTTATCTTTTCTAATAATTGTGTCTTCATAGTTCTCGGCATTTTCATCACCGTCACTTTCTAGGGCCTCCTCAATCTCGAGCTCAAAGTCTGCATCATTCTCATCTTCATCCTGATTTTCGTCCCCCTGGCAAGCCTGTGTGTCATTGCCTGCACCAGATAGGACAGCTGCAAGAAATTTGCGGTATTCCTCTTCCTCATCAACATTCTGTGGATCACCATCATCATCTGATTCCTGAAGAAAGGTCTCCAATTCCTCAAGTGAATAACTTGCTAGGGAGTATCTTGCCCTCGTCCGCCTGCAAATTGCATCTTCCTCACTACCTTTGAGCAACAGGTGGTCAGAACTTTGAACTGTTGAAGAGCGAGCGCCTTCATTTGGTAATACCTCCTTTTCCAGTACATTCAAGCTACCATCATCATTCTCACAATCAACCTGGGTTGAGCTTTTGTCTCCCAAATCATCTTTGGAAACAGGTTTGGATAATAGTCTGTTTTGAGGAAGTGCACTGCCACTTGTGTTTTCAGTACCTTGACTATTCAGCGGATCTGTCTCCCTACTTGGTTGATTGTCAGTACAGTGTTCTTCGCATTCTGCCTCCGAGGTGAGGCTTGACGATGTCTCAGATGGAGACCCTTCCCTAAGAAAAGGATTAAAATCCATGTCATCTTCCTCGACATCGTCATCCGCATCCATATTCAATGATGCAACAATGGCTTAACCAGACAGTAGAATTGCCCACAACCTGCCAATGATAAGGAGAAAATAATCGTGTTAGTGACCTTAAAACACGATGAGCCAACCAAGTGACATCTGAAAAGTGACGATAACAAACAATAATAGAACTATAACATGACACAAAGATGAGAACAAGCACCCATGTGAGATGGCATTGCCCAAAACAAGGGTTTTAACCAATGTTTACTTGCACATTATGAAACCATACGTATGAGATGTTTAGAATTTGATTACAGTAGATAAGCATTCATACCAGACTTATCTGCATTATAGATATAAGTACCCATATATGGAAACATTCAAGGATTAAGATGACCGAAACCATCTATCCATTTTTTGTCCAACTGAATAATGATGTTGTGCAAGTATTCGAAGAATAAATTCTAATCAAGACGTTCGCGTAATGCAGAAAGGTAGTGGATGCCTTAAAAGGAAGTTTGAAACTTATATAACTGTACAGCTGCCCTGACTCTTGTAGCGGCTCATTGGTCACATGATTGTACAAAACATCTGACCAGCTGCTGCCTAGCGGCAACGACCACGGTATCTATTGTCAACTAGACAAACTGGCACGCTCCGATGCGCCCATTAGGTTAATCATTACCGAATGGAAATTTCATTTTAACAATGTAAAATGACCAACCTATACACACGTTTAGCAGTTAGCTTTGTTTGTCTGCTGAAACTTCGAGAGCACATCTGGGTTGGGTGTCATGAACCACACAACATTTTCTCAGTCATGGGTCCCACGGAGCCTCATCTCCATCTCTTGAATTCCATCATTGGCAGGCATGCGCGAAACACAGGGCTACCTGGTCATGCCACTACACCGCCCATCAAAGGCAGGCAACGACGTTTGCACGCCGTGTGCACTCGTTTCTCGCTAAAGGAGGGACCCATGCATGTTGTATTTGACGCCATCTGTATAGGTGAAATCCAGCTGCAGAAGTCACACTCCTTCATTCAGTGGGACCCACGGCATGTGGGGATAAACATATTCACGGGCTGCCTCGGCTTCTCCTCCCAGACCACAAGCGCTGTCTTCTTCTACCTTTCCTCCCTCCAATGCTCCTCTTTCGCTCTTCAGATCCTTCACCATTTTTACACCAGTTGTCCAAATCAAGTGTTTAAACCATCTGCTAGGCCACAATCAAGCTCGTATTGACTGCTGGCTAGTCCTCAATCCTTGTCAAGTTCTCTGAATTTCTTTCCCAATTTCTTGTCATGCAACAGTTCGAGTTTGGTTTTGTCGCCTAAACCTCGCAGCTACTCCACCCATCAGCCACCACCAAGCAAGTGCTGAACCTCCCACAACGTCCCTGACCGTGGTGCTCTCTGCTCCAGCTTTTTCTTTGTCTTGTCGACTTGGGTCGTGTAGCGTGTTTCATTCCCATGACGGTTCAGTCCATTGCGCATGCCAACCTGTGAGGTTCCCTGGCCTCCGGATCTAGATGCTAGTCGCTATGGAAGGTCTCAGTGGAGGTGTGCTGGGTCAAGCTCGATGTGGGCTGCTCCCTTCACCATCGACGCCAACAAACCTCACGGTAGAGAAATCAAGCCCAGCCACCAGTTTTCTGGTGCGCTAGTGGTAGGCTGGACGGCTGGTGGTCCATGGCAGGCCATTAGCGAGAAGGCAAGGTTGCAGCCCAACGGCCCGTCGGTGGCACTCGACCAAGGGAGAAGGGTGGGGCGCGACGCATCGACCAGTAAAAGGTGGCCACGCCATGCACAAGGTGACGTGTTGGTTTTTGGTTGTGGCCACGTCACCCAAAACGGCATACAGAGGCGGAAGCGACACCTCATCTGCTTTAGACTATTTGCTTAAATTTGCACTTAAAAATGGTCCTGATAACGACTTTTGTTAAAAGAAAGAGGCAATGTGTGGACGGCAAGCATATCCTACTGAGTCTCAATTGTCTGAGTAACTAAAAAGAGAAGCTTTAGTGAACAATTAAAGAGCTCTTTGGAGAACCAGGTGATAGTCCAGTTCTACAAGGATCAACTTAATGTGATAGTCCAGTTCTACAAGGATCAACAATTAAAGAAACAAGGGGAAGGGAGAGGGTGAATAGGGTGGCGGTCGGGAGAAACACTGCTCAGGCGAAGGCACAGAGGCCCGTGAGACCTACATAATGTGTCAGCACAGAAGCCGGGGAGAACATAATGTGGCAGCCAGGCCGACCCGCACCTCAATTGGGCAACAACAAGCGCTGCATCAACTAATCTTGTGCTTTTTTTTTTGATAAAACTAATCTTGTGCTTTGAAGAAGAGGAAGACAGGCCTAATCGAACCATGGAAGCGGATTAGGCTCCTAGTGAATCACGCACCACACAATTCTACAACAATTCGAATGGAGATCGAAAGGTTCGAACTTGATTGTTAACAAGGGGATCCACCCCAAACATGCTAGGGTTCCTTACCGACAGACGAAGAAGACGATGCAAGCCCGGTCCCGTTCGCTGCGGCTGCCGCGGCGGTGGACTGAGGAGCGGCACCGGTGGGAGACCGCGCCGGCGTTGTGCTCGGCAAGGCCGCGCCGGAGCGATGCTGGCTGGGGGCGCGCGTGGAGGAGGCGGAGGCGGAGGCCGGTATCCGGTTGCAGCCACGCCTCGTCTGCGCCAGTCGCATTCCTTTTTTTTGTTCCTTGATCAAGTCCAGTGTCAGAGAGACAACACGAGATGCGTTCCAACTGCAATTGGCCCGTTATGTTGTTGCCCAACCAGCCCAATAAGGCCCACATGGACAGACGAAAAATGAAAACCCATAACCACCGGCCCATCAAAGCTCGCGAGCTTAAACCCTAGCTTTCTCCTCCACACCGTTCGAAACATCACGACCGTCCATTCAGACCCACCAGATGATCCTGGCGGTCCGTGTCCCCGCTCTCCGCTACATATAAGCCGCCGCCGCCTCCAGCCCCCGCCGTCGCAGCGTCTTCCCCAACCCCACGAGCTCGCGTCTCCGGCGGCGACAAGCAGGTAGGAAGCCATGGTGAAGGGACGCACGGGGCAGCGCGTCAGGCTCTACGTCCGGGGCACCATCCT
>LAPY01002038.1:80773-93282 GCA_000970635.1 Eragrostis tef | reverse complement strand
GCTTAATTACGACATAATTACCCTCATTAGATTCGTCTCGTAAATTAGCACAGGGTTCTATAATTAGTTTTGTAATTAAACTTTAATTAGTAATCCTAAATGACAATATTCCAAATAGCTAAAATCTTGGCAAAAAACGAACACCCCTGAGCTTAGAGCGGCCGATCAAAAATCCGGTAGCACGTTTTTTTTTTAGAATTACACAGTACAACGCAGACACTCACAACACGCACGCACACTCACACCTATGAACTCACGCACGCAAACTCTACTCCTATGAGCACCTTCGAAGGATTGAGCACTTGGCACATCTGGAAATTCCCGAAGTCACCAAAGGCGCCTCGTTGTCGACGGAAACGCCGCTTACCACTTAACGCATAAATGCCGATAAATCTTAGAAAATTCATTCCCACTAAACGTCAAACCCAGAACCTTAAAGGTGTTACTAGGATGATGAAGATCCCTTTCACAAAAAAAATCCCGTAGCACGTGCTATGTATAGGTTTTTCCCAGGGCCTAGTTTCTCCGTGTCCGTGGCACCCGACGGGCTGGACCAGCGGCCCAAGCGAGGCCTCCAGTGGGCCCCGGGACACGAATAGCCTGGCGTCCCCGGCCCATATTCTCGAAGTCTATAACATCGTCCCCTCATTTCTGGAAAGCAGTGTCGGCTGATCCCCACTTGGCCGCCGCCGCGTCCTAACACAGCGTTTCACCCCCATAGCCGTCGAAGTGGTGCTGCCCTTACTGAAGAACCGCGTGCTCCAGCCTCCGGATCCACCACGATTCACCCCTGGTAAGTGCTCTTTACTCCCTCGGCGCCTTCTCCATTCGCGCCGGCAGAGGTTCCGCCTTCCCAATCCGCGGCACGCCTTGATTCCTCTTCCGTTGTGTTTGCGATTTCCTTCCTCGTCAATAGGTGAACTGAAACGAGCTCACAATTGATTCTTATGTTGTCAGTCTTGGGATGGCGTCGTCGTCGAGGCTGTGCGCCTGGCTGGACGGGCCTATCTCGTCCGCTGATACCGCCTCCGGCACCGGCGTTCTGCCTGCTGACGCCATTTACGAGATCCTGCTTCGTGTGCCGGCCAAGGCGCTCTGCCGGATGCGAGCAGTGAGCCGGCCTTGGCGGTGCCTCCTCTCTGACCCGCAGTTTGCTGCGGCGCACGCTGCCCTTTGCCAGGAGCCACTTTTCATCTCTGTCAATTCCGAGATGCCTGGGAGCGTTGACATCATAGATCTGTCCGGGAAAATTGTTAAGCGGGTGCGCCTCAACAAGCCCGACTTAATCTTGATCATTCCCCATGATGTGATCTTCTGCTTTAATTTTGAGAATCGGTTGACCCGAGTGATCAACCCAGCTACTGGAGCTGTGCAGTTGTTACTGAACAACCTGGCAGAAGAGCACACGGCTCGTGGCTTGAGCCGGAGTGATTACCAAGATGAGGATCAGTTTCTAGTCGGGCAGGTTGCTAGCTCGGGCAAGTACAAGGTGCTTCGAATGCTATGGCCCGCACGTACTGGGGTGCCCTACCTTTGTGAGGTTTGCACTCTCGGTGGTAGCAACGATGGTGATGCACGGTGGAGGGGAAAGCAGCCTCCCCCGGACTCTTTTATGCTGGAGGATTGGAACAGTGTGGTCATCGATGGGGTAGTGTACCTGACACGGTTGAATGCACATCGTGGCCTCGTGTCACAAGACTGGATAATGTCATTCAACCTGGAGGAGGAGGAATGGGGGGCGAATATCCGAGGACCCCAAATGAACTTTCATGATAATGGAGCTGAGATGTTCAATCAGTCGTCTTGGATGCAGCTTACATTAGGGAACCTGAATGGCTGCTTAACTGTCGTGCATGGCCCATCTTATTATATTAATGTCTGGATGCTGAAGGACATTAAAAAGGGTCTATGGATTAAACAATACAGGCTGCATGTTGAACGAAATCGTGATATTTTTGATGTGCAACCCTTGTTGGTATTGGGTGATGGGAGGATAGTCATACACAAAGAAGGCACAGGGTTGTTACAGAGTTATGATCCAAGAACTAAAGTTTGCACAAATTTGGTCCAGAGGAACTATTGTTCTGCAATTAACCTTTATACTGGAAACCTATTGAGCTTAGCTTGATCGTAACCAATGATGTGAGTATTACTAAATATTTTTTCTCTAATGTTGGCTATGTGTCCTGGATTGAAAATGTTGTGCTGGAATCAGTATGAGTACTTGGTCTCTGTACTGTTTAAAAAATGTGTATGGCTTGGTGGATGAGTTAATAATGTCTATTTGTTGTTCCTTTGGTTATTCATGAGGACATGAGGATGACATAGCTCGTCATTACATTGTGTACTCAGGAATATAGTTGTTTTGGCACCAAACATTTTTCTTGTTTTCACTGTTTCATGAACATTTTAAATTTTCATGTTTATCATTTTCCGTATATGGCACACCACTGACCATTCACCATTTTGTGGTCTGGCATTGTATTTGAAACTTTCTTTCCTATTGTTCACATACTAACTCTGGTCATATTGATTTCTCTCCCACATGGAGAGCACCTTGATATCATTATTTAAGCAGCAAAACATGATGGTTTTATTATTCTTACATAGTGTTAATCTTCTATTATTCTTCGTTTAAAGTGTTGTTTTCTTTTTGCTTGTTTCAGATAAAACACCTTCAGTGTTACTGTGTTAGGATTTGAATTCAACACTGAAACGAGTTCAAAAGGTTAGATCCAAAATTTACCAGGAAGTCTCAAAATTAGATGCCTTCAGTCCTAAGCAGCCTTGTCTTACGCAAGTAACTGAAGAAGACAATGAGCCGAGTAGTTTTAGAATTTTGATGGCCTACTTTCAAATTTCCATGGATAAAAATATCATTCTAGTTAAGGAACCTACTGAGCAACTGGAACCTGAACCTGAGAGCCTGTGCCCTGGCATCTGAACAGCTTCCCAAGTCTAGTGTATTTACTTTGACATGAGGATGGCATACTTCATCCTTAGTAATAGAGCTGATTTTCTTGAAGCATCAGAGCAGGGATCCACCATCTTTCCCTTTGTTCTCGGCAAGTTACATTTCTCTGCTTGATATTACTCTTTCCACTGTTCCATGGCCACTCCGAGTATGATATAGAATTTGTTTCAGATATACCGCATAACTGAGGATCCTACACTTGTAGATTGCTTATAGTAAAAAATTTTACTAAATTATTTCATACCTGTGCTCCTATCATATTTACTTTTCCTTCCACATGGCCACACCCTGAGTTCATTACTTTAGCAACAAAAGTGTCATGTTATCGTTGGTATGATGATACTCAGGTGGGGAATTTATGTGTCAGCATACCCTTCTGGTATTCTTCTTCTAGACTTCATTTGATTGTTTTGGCTTTGATACTGGCTTTGTTGAACTAAATCAAAATTTGTAAATTATAAAGGCTTATATTAATCCAAACCATATTGAGGCTGACTCAAAATTAGATGCCTTTGCTTACCTTTGGCTCATTCAAGTTACTGAGTAAGGCTATGACCCGATCAGTTTTTTTATGTACTCTAGTTTGAAAATTGTATCATTAAGAACTAGTGCGTCAATGGGACTGGAACAAGCTGGATGCGTGTATCTTAACATTCGACAAAACCTCCAAAATCGAATTGATTTGCTTTGAACTATGCTGCTAACGTGTAGGAATTCAAAAGATTCAGGCTTCAATTAAGGAGAGCAAAGTGAACTGCTGCAATGTCTCCTATGTGTGCTCTACTACTGTTGCATTTTGCATTATGTAACTTGCTGGAATCATCGCTCTGATGTTTCGGATTGCGTGGGCAGGTATTTGTTGTTTCCATTCATGTAGTTGCTGCCTGGGTCTGGTATCATGTACATTTGCACGCTTGTAACTCATGTAGTCATGCTCACCTCTGCATAAAAGGCTAGTGGGAGTCTGCAATTTGGTAAGCTCCCATCGGTACGAAACTCAGCTTGTATCAAATTAAGGGACATCTGTCTAGTTTTATCAGTTTATTAAGATGGTTTTGCCATTAAGGGATTTGTCAGTCAAACGGAAGAAAATTACTGCATTGGTACGCACATTTCCGGCAGAAAAGAGTGTTCAGTTGATTGTATACCGATGCAGTTGGGTCCCTGCCCAAAAAAGGTCCTTTTGGTACAATGATCCGAAGGGTTCGAGTCGGAACACAGCAGTTTGTTCAAAGCAAGCTGGCAGCTGAGGAGCATGTTCTGCTGAAAAGGACAGTTTAATCCCATTGCTCGGTCAATCATGGGAGATGAATCGTTTCCCCTCCAATTATGCCATAATCAACTCAACTGATCTCTGTCTCATCTGTTCTGTCTGATCAATTGTCCAATCCTGCCGAGGTGGCATGTCTGGGAAAAGTAAGAGAAATGGAGTAGCAAAATTGAGATGATGTAAACAGCACTCAAGCCAACTAAATTAACCAAAAGATTGTGGATATCAATCACGAAATAAACAGCAATCTCCAGCAAGAGACCAGCAGTGGCAATCATCCAGCAACCAGCACAAGTGCAGCAGGTTGAGCTAATGCAAATGAAACTGCAATGGCAATCACCATGGCATCAATTGCAAATGAAGCTGCTCACTCGTTCTATTCTGTAATCAGTACTTAATCCAAGAAATAATCGTCACCGATACAGTGACCATTGTAACAATTGTAGTCACAAAGCAGCACCAGCACAGCAGCAAACGAAGCTTGTTATTGGCGTGAGTTCAATTTTTTGTTGGACACTTCTATCTGGTGGTTAAACCACACAAAGTAATCGACAAATATGGCACTGTAAACTGTAGGCCATACGACTTGAGCTGATTTATGCGATCCCCACGAAGTTTTCAGAAAATGCAATGCAATCAACTTGCAAGAAGTTAACATTACAGCATCGATCTAGGGTGCATTTGCTACTGCGGGGACATATAGCCTGAACTTATGGGCTGTGGCTAAGAAAGGTCTAGCATGTCCTCCGATGTTTTGTGTTAGGTTCCATCTTCATCGGTGATGACATATCATCGCGCTCCTCTCCTACCGCAGCCTCTTCGGCGCCGCCATAATTCTCCCCTTGGCGCTCCTACTAGAGAGGTGAGTGTGCGCGTGATAACAAGCAACAACACCACGGGTAGAAGTAGAACAACCTAGGAATAGCGTCATAGCGTGCCATTGCTTCAAAACCATCAAATAGGATTGGCTGTTCAATTGAGCATTACGGGATCCATGGTGTGGATCTGAACTTGGGAGTTTCCTCTGAACCTTGTGTGACACTGTCTCCTCTGAGTCCCTTGTATTCTAATTGGTTCGTTGATCATCTATTGCGCAGGGGAAAGTGGAGAGAGATGGACTGGTCTGCCGCCGGATGGATCTTCCTCAACGCGTTCATTGGGTATGTATATGTTTAATTTTAGGACAGACCTAATTGAAAGCAATTTTGATTCTTCACCTATTGTATGCACTTGTAGTCTAGCTAAATATTCATATTGGACACATATTTTTGATACCACAAGTATAAAGTTTTTAAACGTCATCACTTATGCTGATGTGTTCCATTCAAATGCCATGCAGATATGCCGTGCCAATGAGCCTGTACTATTATGGCCTGCGGGACACGACCGCATCGTATGCCGTCATATTTCTGAACATTATCCCTCTAACGACCTTCATACTCTCCCTTGTGTTCAGGTACGGCTCCTCTATCAGGCGTAGGGGCAGACCTATAAAGTGGGGACGGCATATATATATGCACCCACTCAACTTTTGGTATTTTGTTATGATCTGGTCTCCATTATCAAACCATCTTCATGGAATTGGATCCACTTATTTCAGAGTTTAGTCTGCCCATAAGCATCCACATATTGACAATGTCTTGTAGATATGTAAATGCATTTTGCCAAGAAAGTAAATGTAAGCTCTGACATGAAATGTATATACAATATCATTTATAGAATGGAGGCACTGCAATTTGGGACCATGGCCGGATCCCTGAAGATTGCAGGGGTTGTGATCTCCGTTGGAGGCACAATGCTCATCAGCCTCTACAAAGGGAAGACACTTCATCTGTGGAACTCTATTTTTCACCACAACAAAGAAGATATAGAAGTTGCCAGCCATCAGCTACGGGGGACGATCTTGTTGGTGGGCAGCAGCTTCATGTTTGCTTGCTGGTACCTAATTCAGGTAAATGGACCGATCTGTGTGACCAAATTTTATATTTGTACGTACTGAAAGGATTTTGACTCAATTGTATAGTGTTCTGTGACCGTGATCGCAGTCCCAGGTTCTCCAAGTGTATCCATACAAATATTGGTCGTCCATGGCAACATGCTTGGTTGGAGGATGTCAGACAGCAGTTGCTGGAGTAACAATGAGGAGAGACGAGAGCGCTTGGAAGATAGGATGGGATATAAACCTTGTGACTATCATTTACTCGGTAAGAAGATTGCAGGGGTTGTGATCTCCGTCGGAGGCACAATGCTCATCAGCCTCTACAAAGGGAAGACACTTCATCTGTGGAACTCTATTTTTCACCACAACAAAGAAGATATAGAAGTTGCCAGCCATCAGCTACGGGGGACGATCTTGTTGGTGGGCAGCAGCTTCATGTTTGCTTGCTGGTACCTAATTCAGGTAAATGGACCGATCTGTGTGACCAAATTTTATATTTGTACGTACTGAAAGGATTTTGACTCAATTGTATAGTGTTCTGTGACCGTGATCGCAGTCCCAGGTTCTCCAAGTGTATCCATACAAATATTGGTCGTCCATGGCAACATGCTTGGTTGGAGGATGTCAGACAGCAGTTGCTGGAGTAACAATGAGGAGAGACGAGAGCGCTTGGAAGATAGGATGGGATATAAACCTTGTGACTATCATTTACTCGGTAATTTCTTCTACTCTATCGACAAAAAATCAATAACTTTAGTTATGTGCGAACCTTGAACCAAGGTTGTTCCAAACTTTTTTTTAATAACTTTCTGTGGACCACAGTCGTCTCTGAATCTAATTAACCACCCTAGGTTTTTGAAAGTTGGCTTCTATTTCAGTATGTTTTACGAATAAAATTTGAACAATACCAAATAAAACTGTCCCGAGGGAATATTTTAAAATTGCGTGAGTTGGAATTTTGGTTGTTCTCTTTGCTGAATAAAGCTCATATTAAAATAATTGACAAACCTGGCACTGAAACTTACACCTAGACGACTTGAACTGATTTACATGAACGATGATTTTTTCGGAAAATCTAATGCAATCAACTCGCAAGAAGTTAACATCATACCATCTTTGTTATAGGGTGCATTGGCAACAGCGGGGAAGTATAGCCTGAACTCGTGGGCTGTGGCTAAGAATGGGCCAGCATATCCTCCAATGTTCAGCCCATTATCAGTAGTCTTCACTGTTGTGTTAGGTTCCATCTTCATCGGGGATGACATCACAGTAGGAAGGTGAGCTTGCCTCTATGCTTTCTGGTTTCAGTAAGACACATCTTCATATGCCAGCTCTCTCTTGAATACGTGACCAAAAGATCTCCAATTATTACGATGAATTGATAATGGCCAAAACCTGATTATTGAATTGTACAATTACTTAATGGCCTTACGCAACAAATGACCAAATTCTTTTTGTTTCTTTTGAATATGCAGCATCATCGGCACAACAATGGTGATTGCTGGCCTCTACGTCTTCCTTTGGGCAAAAGCAAAAGAGCTTCCTGAAAGTAAATATGTCACAGGGGTTATTGAAAACTACAGAACATAAATAAATTGTATCAGAAAGAGAGTTATTGTCTATTCATGTGTAACTTAGAAAGTACGTCATACAAAAATTCTCTATTTGAGTTTTATAGAGGATCAACGACATAGCGTGATCGAACTCACAATCAATGTATCTTATATGCGACTCTTTTAAACTTGACTATGTGTAATTAACCATTGATAATTACATGTGTTAGCTACGTCTTCTGATATCAGCATATGGTTCTTGAGAAATTGAAACTCAATGCAGGAATTTGTATATAGCTATTGTATATGCAACATAAACCCTATGCGGAATTGAGTTCGACTCTGTACTGGGAGTGAATTAAACCAGTCTTGAACCAAAAAAAAAAGAATTGAATAATAAGTTTTTTTAGATGAATTGAATAATAAGTTGGGGTTTCCCATGCTGGCTTCAGTCAAAAAAGAATAACGGCACGACAAAATCCACCTTTTTAATAATTATTATATCCCCTTTTAATAATTATTATGATTTATGATAGAATGAACTAAAAAGTTCTTTTTTTTAGATGACTAAAATGTTCTCATTTACACAGCTCAAGGGCGAATCATGTAGAAGAAAAACAGCCGCATCTTCTTCATACTCCATGCGACCTGTCCCCGCTTCGCCGCCGCCGCTCCGCCCTTTCACAGCGTTTCTTCCTCAGGAGCGGAGGCCACCGCCCGGCGCCGCAGCGTCTCCAGCATCCGGATCCACCACGATTCCACCCCTTGGTAAGTGTGGGTTCGGCCTTCCCAATCCGCGCCCGCCTCGATTCCTCTTCCTCTGTGTTCGCGATTTCTTCCTTGCCGAGATGGGAAATGAAACGACCTCACGATTGATTTTTATTTTGTCAGTCTGGGATGGCGTCGTCGTCTAGGCCCTGCACTGGGCAGGAGGGGCCTATCTCGGTCGCCGTCGCCGCCTTAGGCACCGACGCTCTGCCTGCGGACGCCATGTACGAGATCCTGCTGCGTGTCCCGGCCAAGGCGCTCTGCCGGATGCGAGCCGTGAGCCAGCCTTGGCGGTACCTCCTCTCTGACCCGCAGTTTGCCGCGGCGCATGCTGCCCGCTGTCAGGAGCCACTTTTCATCTCTGCCAATCCGGATATGTCTGAGAGCGTTGATATCATAGATCTGTCCGGGGAAATTGTTAAGCGGGTGCACCTCGGCAAGGGCGACAGAGTCTTGATCATGCCCTCTGTTCTTGTATTTTTCTTTAATTTTGGGGAATGGTTGGGCCGAGTGATCAACCCAGCTACTGGAACTGTGCACTTGTTACCTGACGACCTGGCGGAGGAGCACACGGCTCGTGGCTTGTACCGGAGTGATTATGATGATGAGGATCAGTTTCTGGTTGGGCAGGTTGCCAGCACGGGTGAATACAAGGTGCTTCGAATGCTACAGGCAGTACATGATGGTGTGACTGACCTGTGTGAGGTTTGCACTCTCGGCAGTAGCAGCGATGGTGATGCACGGTGGAGGGGAAAGCCGCCTCCTCCAGGCCGGTTTACGATGGAGGATTGGAACAGCGTGGTCATCAATGGGATTGCGTTTCTGACACGGTTGAATGCACATAGTGGTCTTGTGTCACTTAACCAAGATTGGATAATGTCGTTCGACCTGGAGGAGGAATGGGGGCCGAATATCCGGGGACCCCAAATCAGCTTTCATGATAATGGAGCACAAATGTTCAATGAAAGGAATCAGATGCAGCTTACATTAGCAAACCTGAATGGATCCTTAGCTGTCGTGCATGGCCCATTTTATTATATTAATGTCTGGATCCGTAAGGACATTCAGGAGGGTCTATGGATTAAGCAATATACCCTGCATGTTGAACGACATCGTGATATTTTTGATGTGCAACCCTTGTTGGTATTGGGTGATGGCAGGATAGTCATCACAGGGTTGTTACTGAGTTATGATCCAAGAACTAAAGCTTGCACAAAATTGGTCGAACAGAGGAACCATTGGTCAACAACTAACCTTTATACAGGAAACCTATTGAGCTTAGTTTGACAAGAACCACCGATGTGAGTATTATTAAACAACCTTTCTCTAATGTTGGATGTGTATCCTGGATTTAATAGATTGTGCTGGAATCAGCATGAGTACTTCGTCTGTTCTGTTTTAAAAATGAGTATGGCTTGGTGGATAAGTTAATAATGTCAACGATTTGTTTTTTTGGTATATCCGTGAGAACATGAAGATCGCATAATTCATCATTGTATTGTGTTGTCGGTAATATAGATGTTATCTGAAACTCACACTTTTTTTTCCAGGAACTGGCATTTTTGGCTGTTTGACATCTAGTTTTTACTGTTTCATGATCATTTCAATTATTCATGTTTATCTTTTGCTATATATCGCACTTTCATGCCTGTTGTTCAGAAACTAACTCTTGTCATATTGATTTTTCTCCCACATGGATAGCACCTTGATTTCATTATTTAAGCAGCAAAAACATGTTGGTTCTATTTGACATTGGTAGGACAGTATTGTAAAATTCTCAGGTAACCAAAAGTATTTTCAATAATATTAATCTTCTATTATTCTTCCTCAAAAGTGTTGTCTTCTTTTTGCTTGTTTCATATAACTCCTTTAGTATTAGGATTAAAATTCAATGCTGAAACGAATTCAAAAGATTAGATCAAAATCTTATCAGGAAGTCTCAAAATATGCCTTCAGTCCTAAGCAGCCTTGTCGTACGCAAGTAACTGAAGAACACTGAGACAAGTAGTTTTAGAATTTTGATGGCATACTATCAAATTTCGAAATTTTGGTCAATGAATATCAGTCTAGTTAAGGAACCTATTGAGTAACTAGAACCTGAACCTGAGAGCCTGTGCCAGGGCATCTGATCGGCCTACCAAGTCCAGCGTATATATACTTTGACATGAGGATGACATACTTCATTCTTAGTTGGTAAAGAGCTTATTTTCTTGAAGCATCAGAGCAGGGATCCACCATCTTTCCCTTTTTTCTCAGCAAGTTACATTTGTCTGTCTGACATGATGGTTCCACTGTTCCATGGCCACTCCAAGTATCATGTAGAATTTGTTTCAGATATATTGCATAACTGAGCATTCTACATTTGTTGATTGCTTAAGTAGTCAAAATTTTAACCAAATTGTTTCATACACTTACCCCTAACATATTTACTTTGCCTTCAACATGGGCATACCTTGAGTTCATTACTATTTACTTTAGCATAAAAAAATGCCATATTATCGTTGGCATGATGATACTTAGGTGGGAAATTGATGTGTCCGCAGTATTGCTCTTCTGGTATTCTTCTTCTGGCCTTTGTTTGATTGTTTTGGCTTTGATAAAGCCTCAAGTTTGTTGAACTAAATCAAAATTTGTAAATTATAGGCTTATACTAAATCAAAACCATATCGAGGCTGGCTCAAAATTAGATGGCCTTTGCTTATCTGTCTTATTCAAGTAACTGCGTAAGGCTATGGCCTAAGCAGTTTTTTATGTATACTCTTGTTTTCCTAGGAAAACTGTGTAATTAAGAACTAGTGGGTCACTGGTTCCGGAACAAGCTATGTGCCCGTATCTTAGCATTTTAGCAAACCTCCAAGATCGAATTAATTTTCTTTGTACTTTGCTACTAACATATAGGAATTCAAAAGATTCGGGCTTCACATTTGCCCCAGTCCACCACTACTACGCTGAGCCTTACGTGCTGGGTTTGGGTTGGAGCCGAGCCAGGGCAGTTTGTTCAAGGCAGAGCATACAGGAGCATGTTTTCCCTCCCCCCAAAAAAATAACAAAAGAAAAAATAACTGAGGTGTATGTTCAACTGAAAAAGGCAGTTCACTGTATTGCCCGATCGATCAAGAAAGAGGCATCGTTTTCCCTCCAATCATGCCAAGATCCACCCAACCGATCCCTGTCTCATCTGCTCTGCCAGATCAAATGTCCAACCAGGCTGAAGGGACATGTTCCTTCACTGGATCTGGAGCGAATATTCCGTCTAAGAAGTATAAAGAAACGGAGTAGCCAAATTGAGATGATGTACATCTGCACTCAAGCCGATTAAATTAACCTGAACAATGCGGAAACCAATCGTAAGATCAAAAGGGGATAATCAGCGATCATCAGCAAGAGACCAGCATTGGCAATCATCCAGCAGTCAGCACAAGTGCAGCAGGTTAT
Organism: Eragrostis tef; assembly: GCA_000970635.1. Lineage (NCBI taxonomy): Eukaryota > Viridiplantae > Streptophyta > Magnoliopsida > Poales > Poaceae > Eragrostis > Eragrostis tef. The sequence goes on along the minus strand of LAPY01002038.1, from coordinate 81,343 downwards.
TAAGCAAGTAAAATGGAGTCATCAGATTCAAATGGAATTGTTTGCTCAATCTGTTCCGTGATCTGTACTTAGTTCAACAAACAATCTTCATTAATTGGTACGAACGGTGAATGCAACAATTACATTTACAAACAGGCAAGTAGCACTAGCAGAGCAAAGTCAACTTCAGAACAGAACATGGCGCATCACTGATCGATCAGGACGCCGCGACGGCGGCTTCGGCGGTGGCGCAGTTGAAGCCGCAGCGGCAGTGCGGGCTCTCGGCGAAGTTGTTGAGCGGGAACGACGCGGCGAGCGGGCCGACGAGGAAGCTGAGGTGGTCCCCGGCGCGGTCCACCTCGCTGACGCCGAGCCACAGGAACAGCACCTTCACGCTGACGCCCTGCAGCGCGCGGATCGAGCCCGCCCGGGCGACGCCGGCGATGCGCTGGTCGTACCGGACCACGTACTGGCCGCCGACGCGGAACTCGCAGCCGCCGCGGCGGGAGAAGAACACCTGGAAGGAGCCGTCGGGGCGGAGCTCGTACCGCTGCACGCCCTCCGGGAGGATGCCGCGCGGGAAGTTGTACC
>LAPY01002038.1:38666-57333 GCA_000970635.1 Eragrostis tef | reverse complement strand
TCTTGGGGTCGTAGCCCCCCGCCGACGAGCGGCGGGTGCGGCTCGAACGATAGCCACACGGGTGACCCCGGCGTGTCGCCGACGGGGGAGTACGTGCTCTCGTCGCTCTCGCTATCCCACTCGTATCTCTCGGAGAGCGAGATCTCGCTGAGGGAGGGGTCGTCGTCGTCGAAGGAGCGCTGCCTGCCCACGTTGATCCGGGGGCGGTGGTTCAGCAGCCGCGTCAGGTCGAAGCCGTCCGGGTCTGCCTTCGGGACAGGGTGTGTGCGTGTGGGCCGTGTACCGGCCGGCTGCGACGATTTCCACCACGCCTTGCTCATCGCCGCCGCCGTCTAAGCGACTGGGTGTGTGTACCCTCCCGCGGCTAGCGTGACCAAGAGGCAAAGCGTAGCGAGCCTGACGGCGAGGAGGGGAAAATAGAGAACCAAGCATGCATGTACTTTTGGTCTCCCCCAAACAGGTTATGTAGTAGGAGTACAAGCAAAGGGTTTTGCCAACTCATTACCTCAAGTCAACAAGTCTTCTTTTCGTTTTTTTGTACACCCACCTCAGATTTTCTGGACGGATCGAGGTCGCGTTTTGCTCGCATAGAGGAAACAAAACAGAGTATGAACTGTGAAAGCGAGCTGCTGCTTTTTCAATATAATTTGGCACCAGCAGGAAGAATTTCTTGATTCACGGGAGGACGAAATTAAAGCTCGTCACGAAGACGCGGCGGGAGTAGAACCCAAAAGAGCTGTCGTAGGAATACAAAGATTCTGCCATATAATTAATTCGGTGCTATGACTTGACGGGCAACTTTGAACAGAGACACAGGGTTGTCGTTATATACTTCTGTTTTCCAATTAATTTTGCATTAGAACTGAACGAGTTGAATGTTGGTTTTGTCTTCTAAACACCACATCTCCTTTTGGTCTCCTGAATAGTGAGAAATAGTAGCTTTTGTCTGCAGGACAGGAGAAGTCACTAGTTTCAAAAAATATTATCTAATTGCACAAAAAATACATTGCAACTTTAAATTTGACACCAATATATATTATTGTATTTCATGTACATGTAGTTTTTTCATGTTTATTATTGATTGTTCTCGCAACTATTTTACTAAGAAAATATTTATTTTTAAAATCAAAGTATGCAAACAATTGACAAAAATAAAAAATCACATGGATAGAAAATGCAAGAATATACTTTGGTGCCAAATTTCAAGTTGCAATGTATTTTATGAGTTGATATAATTTTTGTAAAAATAGTCACTTCTCCTACTTCCTACAATGTAGACAAAAGCATCATTTAGTAGTGTCCACTGTCCACGAGACCAAAATAAGAAATATGGTGTCTAGGAGACAAAAGCATCATTTAGTAGTATCCGACAAACAAATTTCTCAATTTTATACTCCCATTAATTCTTTTTCTTGACCTCCTCACAAGACTCTTAATGCAAATCTGCGCTAAGAGTCTTGTCTGAATGTCTATATAAATATAGATCGGAGGGATTATTTGTATTGGGATTTAGTGTATTCAATGAACGGGTGGTGTAAAACTACCATAGGTTCTAAAAGGGCTGCAAGCGCTAACCAGAGGCAGTGGAGATTTTGGGGGTGCTTGTAAGTTGTAAACCTTGCGAGAGGTAGCAACCAGCCAACCACTTCAAAACCATGAGAATCATACCAAGGTCACTCTCCGGCAACAAAGGTCGTACACCTTCTTCGAGATTAACATTTGTATCACCCCCTCCGTCGAGAAGCTAGGAAAGTGGAAGAGAGCTAAGTAGATGACGTACACAACGATGGCCATAGGAGCATAAATCGTGACAACAACAGGAGGACTGAAGCAAATTGTCTTGTCACTCGAATAAACAGTGGAAGTTTTTTACTACTTTCTTATGGGAACTTGATACGTGATAGTAACTACATGGAAACATCAGAAGTTCAGAGCATCCAGTTCTCTCTTTCAAACTTCTTATGTGGATTACAGCCTAGCCTAACTAGCTTCTTCTAAAGCGCCAGCTTGTGGTCGAATTATATCCTCGTCAGCATCTCTAAGCTTCTTCCACACAGTGGCAAAGATCTGTAGCACATCCATCAGCAGATTATCTGCCCGGCCATCGTCGAGCCGCCGGCCCGGGGCGTTATTTTTGAGATCTTCCCTACCGGGTGACGTCATGACGTGGGGATCCTTCTCGAAACGACGGGTCAGCGTCAGAGATAGTGCAAGCAACTACTCTATCAGCAAGCTGTTGGTTGGTTGAAGAAGCGATTCGGTGGTTTGCCAATCATCATATCCGTGCGTTCTCCTATCCAACCTTGAGAGTTGTAACCGGAGGATTTCCCTTTTGGACACGAGGGGTTCGTACAGCAAAGAATGTTTTCCATCAAAGACTTTGGGTATTGAATCTGAAATGTAGCAAAACAAAAAAATATTTACTTTTCTTCAATCGACTGAAATTGAGGGAATTTTCAGTCGATGAAATATGTAGAAGAACAAACACCGACAATCTAGCAGTAGAGAGAATGTTCTCTTTGTTTCTCAGCCGGAGGAGGAAGAAGATAGCAGGGTTGTTGGATGGAAAATGAAGGGCTCATGTTGGTCGACTGAAAGCTAGCTCAATTTTCAGTCACCTGAAAAATAGCACGTCCCAAACAAAAATCAGCCCGTTCCCATCCATGTTGCAAGACAGCTAGGTTCATTTTTTGTGTCGAGGTGGATGCAATTCATCATATGTACACTTGCTTCTGTCAAAATGTGTTGAGATTTTTAAATTATTATTATTTCTTTGGGGGGGGGCAATTATTTGCACACTGTAATAATTTTTTTTTGAACTTTGACCAACAATACAGAAAAATATATATTATTTTATAGTAAAAGTTAGACTTAAGAAAGAACTTAATGGACACTATATTTCTGGACGGAGGGAGTAACTAATTTATGTTAAATATGATTCATTACGTAAATAAGTACTTCTTGGATTGTTATTTTGTTTACTTTCAGACTATTAAGCTAATGATTTTGCCTGAATGTCAACAAAAATAACCGGAGAGTGTAGCTTGTCTTGTTAAAGGATTTGGTTTGCTCGAGTCTTGAGAGAACCTCTTTTCCAACACACAAAATATAAATAACAACAAAAAAGCAATCAAGAGAGTAGCTAATTTTGTTGGAGGTTTGCCCGATCCTTTAGAAAACCTCTTCAGAAAAGGATTCAACCGAAATTAAATAAGATAAATGCTGCTGTTAGAATGAAACCCGGAGATGCTGCCATGGCACGGCTCATTTCATAAATCGAATTGTGGTCGCCCTGCACCGAAACCATCTGCTTTACACGCTAGCTCAAATCTTCCTTACACGTGCGCCCCACACACGCCTACCGCGTGGACCCACCAGACGTCACCTTCCACGTGGGCCTATGCAAAGGGCCCGCCTCTCCATCGTTTCGTCTTCGCGGTACAGCCACGTCCTCGCTTCCCAGTGCCACTCAGCGTTCCAGAGAGAGACAGAGTGCGGAGGGCGGCTCCTCCCACAGCAATAGATCCCCTCCCTCGTGGCCGGAGGATTCACGGGGAGATAGCAGGAGGTTGCTGCATTCGCGCCGCCCTGATCGATTCACGATCTGGTTCAAGGCCGAGCCGAGGTATCTATCCTTTGTTGGTTTGACCCAAGATTCCGCTCTCCTTCCGGCTCGCCGCAGAATTCCGGGGTGAGTCTTCAGTTCTGTTCTTGCGACCTCCATTCTGCTCCGGTTCTGTGCCTGGGTCGTGTGATTCCATCCAGGAATCGGTGATTTGCCCCAAATTTCATCACCGGATTATTGTTGGTGTATTGATGTACTGGCGTTGTCCATGGATTGTGCCTAACTCTGGGGCAGTCGAGTATAAAACTCGCTGTTTAGGCATTTTATCACAGGTGCTAGTGATAGATGATCAAAATCAGCCATGCTAATCCTACTGTCAGACAGTGGGGATCCACTTGTGCCAAGACCTTATGCCGGAGACCTTCCAATTTGTTGCACATGTTTGCTTCCTTTGGATCACGCTTGCTCCTTATGCTGTATACTTTCCAATTGGTTGTCCTCAGTGTATCACCAGGAATTGTCACTTGTACAAAATATTAAGTCAGTGCCCACAACACTTTATGTTTGTGTGTAAAATCATTTGATTCAGGGTTAGTTAGAGCGTACCTTCCTCTGCATGCTGGCCCCCCTGTTTTCCAATGTAAAGCGAATTTTTCGTTGCCCGTGAAACTTTGTTCTGTTTTGTTCCATTGTGGGGTATGTACTTACTTCCTTCTACTCCATCTCCGCTTATGGGACTAAAGTCTCATTCTTTCTTAATTGGAAGCAAGGCAGATTTACCGAAATTTCTTTAGATATCATCATATCAATCTGTCAAGGTAAATTTTTGGACCATAAACAAAAGTTTGAGCTGTTATTGATTGTACTTTGGACCCTTTTTGACATTAGTTTTGTTTGAGATATTGCTTCCCTACATATAAGACCTGGATATAAAAGCCATACTAAAACACATCTGATTTCTTCTGTGGACATGCAACTCCAATGTAGTATTTTCATAGGCTCGTAGCGGACATTCAACATGGGTTGTGGGTACTCGTTTTTTACTTGAAATGTCCTGTTAGTGTTCATGCTCTTAGTTACTTTTCGGAGTATTGTTGAAAATGGTCTGCATTTATGGCGTACGTATTCAGAGGAGTTTAGTGAACTCATTATTGTTATTGTAGATAACTTACACTGTGTATTTCAATCTGCTCACAGAGCAAGTCAAAAGAAATAAAGAAATGGTAGAGAATGGTGTTATTGAGCAGCCAACTGGTGTGTCGCAGAATCATTCACCTGCTCAAATGAGTGCTGATCCAGTAAGTTCATCCTTCCTATATTTGTACAAGAGCTCAGAGCTGCAACCAGATATGTCATGCTGTATTCATTTTATGAGTGCTATTTTTGTTCATTGCACAATTTTGGCTACAAGATAGTACCAAATACTGAATTATCTTTTGTAGGTATGGATGACATATCTACAAATACAATGATTAAAGATTATTTTATCCATATTTTTAATTTCTTACTTCCTTTTAGCTTCAGTAACTTACAATTTGAATGGTTTGATCAACTTTTGATAATACAACTACTCCCTATTAAGGAGAGGAGGAATAAAGTAGGTGCGCAGGAAACGAAGAGGAGAGAGATAGAGATAGAGGTGTATTGGGAAGAGAGAAAGGTGTCTCGAGAAGTGAGAATGCCAAGTATTTTGAGAAAACTTGGTTTGACTAGGATGCCAAGTATTCTGGGACTGAGGGAGTAGCTATTAATGACTAAATTATTTAGAACTTCTACTGTACTCTTAGTTTTATTGTGTTTCGATCTCAGGAAAAGGTTGATCCTGGACGACTTCCAGTGTTGACCTGGGAACACAAGCTAAGTCAAGTTGGACGTGAGTTGCCGTCGTTCCGACTTACATGGAGAGAGATACGACAGCTGGTATTTATTCTATTTTTTTGGCTGAATCTCGTTAGATAAATTTCTTCTATGATGGTCTATCTATTGTTTAAATAATAATAATAATAATAATATATGGTGAGCATTTATAAAATCTTGTGCAGTACATTTGTTCATGTTCTGATGCTTCTTTTTCTCCTTCCATACTGTTTCTTTTTTCTTTGCTCGTCCTGTTTTATTAGCTGGTTGTTTGAGGGGGGTGAACATTTGTAACTTTCGATGCCAAATGAACACATTTTGCTGATTGTCGTTGTTACTTTCAAATTCATGTTTCTATTACAAACCTCACCTCCTTTAATCTTCATCCTCATCCATGATCTCTAGGCTGGTATTGGTTTTCGCCTTGGTCGGCACATCCTTGAAGAAACTTCGAAAGGACGAGTATGTTTGACTGTTCGTCTTTAAGAATTTTGATTTTCATGTTCAACCTGATACTATGCATCATTTTTCTTTTTATATTGAGACCACAATTCAATCGGTAACCTTTTTTAATGCAGATTGCTGTTATTGATCCCATGAAAAAGCGAATTGCAAAATCTGGTCAGGGTGTTCCACTTGGAGGCATTGGGTATATGTTCTTCATTGTTTCCAATGTGCTTTGTAGTTCATAGGAATAATGATTGCTCTTAATGTTTCATTAGCAAATATAAGAAATACTCTTAAGGCTCATTTGTCATGTCGGCCACTATGCCTTTGGGGTCAGGATTGGTGACAGCACTGAAATACTCTTGTATGAGTTTTACTGTTTAAAGGGTAGAAACTGTTTTTTCTTCTGTAGAAACTCATAGGAAAACTATTCACTAGTATTTCCAAAAATTCTTACCTTTCTTTGGGTACTTAGTCACTACTTTTCTGTATTTTCTAATTGTTCGAACTGTAGTGCAGGAAGTATTGGAAGAAGCTACAAAGGTGACTTCCAACGTTGGCAGTTATTCCCAGGAACTTGTGAGGATAAACCTGTTCTGGCAAATCAGTTTTCCGTAAGTTTTTAGTACTCTACTAATCTGTTGGCCAGAAGCATCTGATGATTCTTTGGTTTTGATATACTTATTAACTCAATGATCAGAAGTACACTTTGTCAGACTTGTTGTAGTTCATATGCTTGTAACAGTCTTTATTAGAAACAGAAATAACACTACTTTGATGTTTAAATAATATGTTTGGATGCCTTATCAAATCTTACATGCAGACTGCAGCCATACATTAAATTTATGAGAACCATGATAAAACAGACAGCTTTTGAATATTTGCTATTTGCATGATATCTACCTATAATTTGTTGCACTTTAGGTCTTTGTTTCCCGCCAAGATGGTAAAAAATATTCCACTGTGTTGCATCCTGGGAAACCAGACTTGCCAAAGTAAGTATGCTTGATGTTTTTCTCAATTTGATGCTTAGTCCTTGAGCTCCTTATATAATGCGGAAAACCAGTTTGATTAATTAATTAAGTATTTGTAAATTATTCCTTAAAAGCTTTTTAAATGCAGAGGAAGTGACATTTCAGGAATAGGATCCTGGGACTGGAATATGAGTGGACAAAGCTCTACTTACCATGCTCTTTACCCTAGGGCCTGGACGTTATATGATGGTATTGCTGTAACTATAGTGTTCTCTGTTGAGTACATTGTGTCTTTTATCTGATCTAGGACTGTGCTTGCCAGGAGAACCTGACCCAGATCTAAGAATACTGTGCCGTCAGATTTCTCCGATTATTCCGCACAACTATCAGCAGAGCAGCTATCCAGTTGCAGTATTCACCTTCACAGTAACAATACTTCCCATGGAACTCCTTTAATATACTAGTCTAACTTGTGTTGACTTTGTGGTATTTAGCTCTACACCTTAAGCAATCGTCCAAAACAATTTCAGGTAACCAATTCAGGAGACACAGATGCTGATGTCACATTGCTATTCACATGGGCTGTAAGTTCCAATCATGGATTTTAGTTTGTTGACCAAATATTTTAAATTGTATTTTATCATTATTGAAGATTCTCATTTTCTCAATTTGATGCTTCGTCCTTGAGCTCCTTATACAATGCGGAAAACCAGTTTGATTAATTTATTAAGTATTTGAAAATTATTCCTTAAAGCTTTTTAAATGCAGAGGAAGTGACATTTCAGGAATAGGATCCTGGGACTGGAATATGAGCGGACAAAGCTCTACTTACCATGCTCTTTACCCTAGGGCCTGGACGTTATATGATGGTATTGCTGTAACTACTGTGTTCTCTGTTGAGTATATTGTGTCTTTTGTCTGATCTAGGACTGTGCTTGCCAGGAGAACCTGACCCGGATCTAAGAATACTGTGCCGTCAGATTTCTCCTATTATTCCGCACAACTATCAGCAGAGCAGCTATCCAGTTGCAGTATTCACCTTCACAGTAAAAACACGTCCCATGGAACTCCTTTGATATTCTAGTCTAACTTGTGTTGGCTTTATGGTATTTAGCTCTACACATTAAGCAATCGTCCAAAACAATTTCAGGTTACCAATTCAGGAAACACAGATGCTGATGTCACATTGCTATTCACATGGGCTGTAAGTTCCAATCATGGATTTTAGTTTGTTGGCCAAATATTTTAAATGGTATTTTATCATTATTGAAGGTTCACATATCTCTGATTTACATTAAATACATGCAGAACTCTGTTGGTGGAAGATCTGAACTCACTGGTTATCATTCCAACTCCAGTATGATGTAAGAAACCAATGAATTAGGTTGTTTAGCTTAATTTAAGCCTATTCAATTTTTATTTTTGTTTACATTGACACATGTCAATGGATGACAGGGAAAAGGATGGTGTGCATGGCATACTGTTACATCACAGGTAACAAAACAGTTTGGATTCCATTCAATACATGTTATCTTCTTGGGATAAACTTGTACTTATTTAATGGCATGAACAATTTTCTAAACCTCTTTAATGACATATATGCGAGAGCAGAACAGCAAATGGACAACCACCAGTAACTTTTGCTATAGCTGCACAAGAGAAGGAGAATATTCATATTTCTGAATGTCCTTACTTTGTCATATCTGGAAGCTCTGATGAGTTTACAGCAAAAGATATGTGGAATTCTGTGAAAGAGGTTTGTTGAAGCTGGAAGATCTTTATGCAATAACTAATCTTTTTAGGAGAAGTAATAAAATCCCCCCAGTTCCATCGTATTGCTTTAATTGAATGATCATAGTGTAGCTTATTTTATCATATTTGTTTGTATCAGGAATCATGCATCAAACATCTCTGTTTCGCTTTTTGTTCAATTGATGTCAGGTAGTGGATGATATCAGACCGTGAATTCCTGTGCCAATATTTTTGTTATAAGAAAACTGGACGAACCTAGGAAGAACTAGGTGGCATTGTATATTATGAAAAAAAAAGGCACCTAGTTCTAGAAGACTCGAACATGAATGGTGGTTTGTTGTGCGCCCACACTTCAGTCCAAATACACTAGTTTGTCCAAATCCTGAGTTTCTAACTTGTTTGTGGAATATGTAATTAACAGCTAAAAATAGTCCAAACAAATGAAAAGTGGAAACAATGGCAGTCGCCACAAATCATCAATATTTGTTGTTTGTACCAGGCACATTAGTTTAAAATTTGTAATACTGAATATTTTTTAGAACAGTCAATTTGAATATGGAATCCCTATGTATGGCCATACGGATAGTAGATATTGCGTAAGTTCCATTAGTACTAAAACTAACTATAAGTTACATTAGTGTTATGTATAGCAGGCTTACACAAGTTTTTTCAATTGTTTCAGCATAGATCTTTTGATCATCTTGATCCCATGAAGACGCCTATGTGCTCCAGAGAAGGGTCATCTATAGGAGCAGCTATTACAGCTTCAGTTAAGCTGGGTCCCAAAGAAACCCAGAATGTTTCATTTGCACTTGCATGGGCTTGTCCTGAAGCGAAGTTCTCCAGTGGAAAAACCTATCATAGGTTAGAGTTGCAGATAAAAAAAATGCCAAAAAATGGAAAAAGAGTAAAGCAACTTGACATTGCCTTTATTACATGTATTGCAGGCGTTACACCAAATTTTATGGTACAGATGGTGATGCAGCGGCAAGCCTTGCTCATGATGCTATTCTTGGTACAATCTAATTACTCGCTTGCAATTCCTGTTTAACTTATTCCTTATTTTCTTCATTATAAGCTGTACTGTTCAGTTTTTTTTTAAAAAAAGATTTGAGATCAACTCTCAGCCTAGTTCTGAAATATTGCGAGAGCTGGCAGTTTAGGGTCCCAATATTAGAAGTATATTTTGCCATTTTTTAGCAGTGAAATAGTGATATTTATAATTTCATTGAAATATGTGAAAGAATGAAAAGCTAACTATTATTTTGATGTACAGTCATGAAGTAGCAAAATTTAGTGGCATCCTACTAAGTACCCCTGAGGAAATTCCTAGTTCTTTCTCCTCTGCTAAGTACTAGTTATTCATATTATGAGCTTTGTCTTGTCCATAACTATTTTACAAAACTAGTTCTTGATTTTGTTTTCACCCATTGACAGTGCCAATCATCTGAGTTTTGTTTTCTATTAAATACCTTTTTATGTTGATTGAAAGTGCCATCCCCAGTGAGGTCCTTGTCCATGAATGGAAGTGCATTTGATATTTCACATGTGTAATCATATTTTGTCCTGATAATATTTGTTGCTGACTTCTTCTATGGAGTAATCATTTCTAGAACACACTTCCTGGGAGAGGCAAATTGAGGAGTGGCAGAATCCTATTCTACAAGACAAGAGGTTTCCTGCATGGTATGTAACATCTAATTTACCTCCCCACCGCATATGATCTAAGTCTACAGAATGCTGATTCATAATCTTTAATTATCTTTGTCAGGTATCCGATAACACTTTTCAACGAACTATATTATCTGAATGCTGGAGGAACCATATGGACAGGTACATATCTATAAGTTCATTTTTTCTGCCTAAAGGCAACTAGCATTCATGAGTATTAACACAGATGCATCTTATCAGATGGATTGCCACCAATTCAAAGCCTAACAGCAATTGGTGGCAAAAAGTTTTCCCTTGACATGTTAAATGGAGAACCTGATGATGCCAATGAAGTAACCCTGAGGAAATTCCTATTACTTTCTCCTCTGCTAAGTACCAGTTACTCATATTATGAGCTTTGTCCTGTCCACAACTATTTTACAAAACTAGTCCTTGATTTTGTTTTCACCCATTGACAGTGCCGATCATCTGAGTTTTTTTTTCTATTGGATACCTTTTTGTGTTGATTGAAAGTGCCATCCCCAGTGAGGTCCTTGTCCATGAATGGAAGTGCATTTGATATTTCACATGTGTAATCATATTTTGTCCTGATAATATTTGTTGCTGACTTCTTCTATGGAGTAATCATTTCTAGAACACACTTCCTGGGAGGGGCAAATTGAGGAATGGCAGAATCCTATTCTGCAAGACAAGAGGTTTCCTGCATGGTATGTAACATCTAATTTAACTCCCCACTGCATATGATCTAAATCTACAGAATGCTGATTCAGAATCTTTAATTATCTTCGTCAGGTATCCAGTAACGCTTTTCAATGAACTATACTATCTGAATGCTGGAGGAACCATATGGACAGGTACATAGCTATAAGTTCATTTTTCTGCCTAAAGGCAACTAGCATTCATGAGTATTAATTAACACAGATACATCTTATCAGATGGATTGCCACCAATTCAAAGCCTCACAGCAATTGGTGGCAAAAAGTTTTCCCTTGACATGTTAAATGGAGAACCTGATGATGCCAATGGGATGGTCCCACAGAATAATACTGCTTCTGACATTCTTCATAGAATGGCTTCTGTTCTTGAGAGAATGCATGCATCTATGGCATCAAATTCTGCTATAGGAACAACTTTGCTTCAGGATGAAGAGAACATTGGCCAGTTTCTCTATCTTGAGGGTATCGAGTATTATATGTGGAACACATATGATGTTCATTTCTATGCGTCATTTTCTCTGATCATGTTGTTTCCAAAACTTCAACTCAGCGTCCAGAGAGACTTTGCTGCTGCTGTCATGATGCATGATCCTGAAAAACTTAGGATCTTGCATGATGGAAAATGGGCTGCAAGGAAAGTTCTTGGTGCTGTTCCTCACGATCTTGGGTTATATGATCCATGGTTCAAAGTGAATGCGTACACACTCTATAACACAGATAGATGGAAAGACTTGAACCCAAAGTTTGTGCTTCAAGTATATAGAGATGTTGTAGCCACAGGTGACAAATCATTTGCCCGAGCTGTTTGGCCATCAGTTTATATGGCAATGGCATATATGGAGCAATTCGACAAGGATAAAGATGGGATGATTGAAAACGAGGACTTCCCAGATCAGACGTATGATGTGTGGTCTATGGCTGGTATAAGTGCATACTGTGGTGGTCTTTGGGTGGCGGCTCTTCAGGCTGCTTCTGCCTTGGCACGTGAAGTTGGCGACAAAGCTTCTGAAAAGCTTTTCTGGGACAAATATGAGAAGGCTAAGTCTGTGTATAGCAAGTTGTGGAATGGTTCTTACTTCAGTTATGGTGATGGCGACAACAAAGTGAGCACGTCCATCCAAGCAGATCAATTGGCCGGACATTGGTATATATCACCAATCTGTTAACTTCATAGAATCTGTTCGAATTTTTATAATATCTAATGAAAAATAGATAAATGCAAGAGTGTCCTTCTATTCACTTTATATACTGCTACTAGCCTTTGTTGTTCACTCATATTTTCCTTTAAAATGCATATTATACCTTCATTGGATTCTAGAATTAACTTGAGTGCTTTTGCTCTAATTACACAAAATGAAATGATCTTTCTAATTTTACCCACAATTTCCTAACAAATATGTTTTTTTTTGGCATCTGGATCATAAAACTGAAATATTTTGTTCAATAAAGCATGGGGTAACGGATGATTTGTTTAGTGCCAGTATAGTACATGACAGAGTAATTCCAGTTCCAGTGGTAGATATCAACTCGAAAAATGTGCATTGTAGTATACGTCCACATTAGTATTCTCTCATTTTAGGTGAAAAATATTTACTCGATTTTTTGTGTTAAATAGTGTAATGTATTTACAGCTAAAACTGGCCTTCTTTATTAATCCAGTTGTTGTTGGGTTACACAACTTTTTCCTAGGTATGCCAAAGCCTGTGGTCTCTTTCCAATTGTTGACAAGGATAAGGCACAAAGTGCGTTAGAAAAGATATATTCTTTCAATGTTATGAAGTTCAAAGATGGCAAAAGGGGAGCAATGAATGGTATGTGGCCAGATGGCACTGTGGACATGTCTGCAATGCAGTCTAGGGAGATATGGCCAGGGGTGACATATGCTCTAGCTGCGACCATGATCCAAGAAGGCATGGTTGAACAGGGGTTTAAAACAGCTGAAGGGATCTATCATGCTGCCTGGTCTCCAGAAGGACTTGGGTGAGTTTTTGCATGTAAATTGAACTTAGACGTTGTTGTTTTGCTTCTATATGTTTTGATATCGCACTACATCCGAAGTGCAGCACATTTTTGGAGCCTACTTTTTAACTACAACTTCATTATGAAAATGCTCGAACTTAGGATGGGAATTTGATGCTAATACTTTTGAACCTTAGATCACCTAAAATTTACTATACAAAACCATTTCCTTGTAGTGTTATGGAGTTTGTCTTCTATGATTATCAGCTGCAGTTTACTACAAGGATAGTATTATGATACATAATTATCACTAATCCCTTGGTATTATGATACGTATTATCAGACATTTGCTTGTGTATTGCTCAATTGAAACCTGCATTTGGTAAAATTTATAATGCATTACTTTATTCTAATGTGTCTCTTAAGAGATCTAACAATTGGAGTTTTCAGATACTCATTTCAAACACCGGAAGCTTGGAACAACGATGATGAGTACCGGTCCCTGTGCTACATGCGCCCACTTGCCATATGGGCAATTCAATGGGCGCTCTCAAACCCAAAACTCCACAGTACTCCTCAGACAGATATTCCTGACGGTTCTTTCCCGAAGAATCAGTTCTCTTACGCACGAATTGCAAAGCTCCTGCAGTTGCCTGAAGATGACTCATCGAAGAGCTTTGTTCGAGTGGTGTATGAGATAATCCGCAACAGGTTTACGTCCTGATAGATTATAGGACATGCGTGCTTGGAAGGGTTGTGTCAAAATTGTTCAAACATTTATTGTTGTCATTGTTGATTTGTAAACATTCTTGGTGTTGTTTAGTGCACATTCGCATATAATTGATAAATAATAAAGGAAAATGAAGTATGCATACCTTTGATTGTCAAGCGGAAACATATTATCGCAGTTTCCCTAAAACCGCAGGTCAATGGTTGCTGGTTTTCTACCTTTTAGAATGCACTAAACGAGTAAAATGAATAGTGTACTGGGGAAATTTAACCATTCTTACCCATGGAGGATACTGGATGCCTCAATCCAGTTCACAGTTTGAAATGGAAGTTCAGTAAGTGGGCTATAATTTTCTGCTTCCAAAGCTGAAGCTTCTTTCGTTCAGGAATAAAATCCGCTCTCAGTCAAATCAGAAGGCTGAAGGGTCAACTAGTACTATCACAAGGGCTGGTCCCGTCCTCTTCAGGTTTGGAACAATAATGAAGAGACACTGCCTCCTAAATAATTCTCTCCAAACTCAAACCAAGAAAAAACAGACAGAAATGTCGCTGTCTTTAGCTTTCAGCGTCATCCATGCACGTGACGTAATTCTTTAACATTTATCAAGCTACTTTTCTTAACAGAACCTGAAAGAAGCAGTCCTGATCACAAGGAGACACCGTCGTACGAACTAGGCAACATTATCAGGGGACTGCGTCAGCCGGCCGGCGAAACAGCCACCAAATCAGAATACTATGGCTCTCCCTGCCGGCCTGGCAAGACAATAGTAGTCTGTCCTATGTTGTTTGAGTCTTCTGCGCCTGCATGCGGGTTATACTTGGCACCAATGTATTAGTCACAAGTATTGACTTGCACATACAAACAAATTGCAAAATTTTGGAGGTAGCACCTAACCAGTGTTTGGATAAGGTACGTTATTAGATGTAAGATCGTTTCACCCGGCCGTTTTGGTTTGAATTGGTAGTACAGACTACTCCATCTAGGGTATAAAGAATGAGTAATTCTAAGTTTCGGAACGGAAAGTGTGGAAAACAGTAGTGTTTCAGGAGAATTTGCAAGATCAAACTTTCCACAATATAAGTTTCTGAACGGAAAGTGTGAAAGATCAAAACCTTACCGACGCATGGTAGGTAGGATGACTCTGTACTAGCATCTACAATGAAATTTCCACAATATAACCCCTAAAAAAAGAAAGCTAGGTAGGTTTCTCATTAAGAAAAAATGTTAGTTTCTCATTAAGAAGAAGAAATAGCAACCAAATAGGCACCTAAATTCATGAGTAACAGGAGTCGAACCTAGATGGTTACATGTGCATATCCACATCCTCCACCACCTAGCCATGAGACAAGACCGGTTTCTTAACTTTCCACAATTTGATAAAAAAAAATCACAATTTATTAGAACTGTTTTGTTAAAAAAAAGTGCTATTTAAGTGTTGGGACTAACTCAATGCTATGCTTGAATGAATAAGTTGTCAGTTCAGCTTCTGTTCCATCAATAATCATCTACGATCATTGAATAACTACTCATTTACAAAAACAAAAAAAATGAAGGACTATTTCTTTTATCTACTGTCGCCCTCTTGATCTGGAGTAAATTTCGATAGGCGTTTTGTTTGAATTGTTATTATGACACTATAAACAGATCGAGTCGCCTGCAGGCAGATCCAGGCAGACTTTTTCCTTACCCAAACTGACCTGTTCTTTCCTTACCATTTTTGGACCATGTGTACTGTAGGAACGCACTCTTTCCTTGCTAATCACACATCGACACTATGAATAGGTTTGTTACAATATAGTTTCTTCTAGAAGAAACTTACCATTTCAGCTCGAGCTCAAGCCCAACTTTCATTTAAATGCTATCATCTACGACAAAGATGGCCTACAGGCTACAACGGCCACACGATATCTTTAATTAATCTGATATCTTTGTCTTAATGCGAAATTAATTACAGTGTAGTGGCCGCTGGGTTTTGAGTTGGTCTAGCTAGACAAGACAAAGTCCCCTCAAGGATCTAGAGTTTATCTTTTCATAACTCTAGCCATTTTATTCAGTTTTCTCCAGTCCAGCATTATTGGATTAGTGTATTAAAACTATTTAATTGTCAGATCTTGGAGATTTATGGTTACGAGGACAACGTATGGAAATATTGTTCTATGTATGACTTCGTCTGAATCAATTAAGTTACTAAAGAAATATGTAGTGCAATAGTAATATCAGCAGAGTTTCTGTCTGCTCGTCCAAATATAAACAATCAAGAAAGAATTGTCTATGGACAAAATTTATTTATATGCTTATACTAAGGCCGTTAGTAGTGAGGAAGCTATATCTCCGTATAGGTAAAATTGCAAAAACTAAAGGGGTTTCATATACCCACCTACTTTTTTTTTAGTCTCCTCTTTGCAAGTGTCCATGTTTTCATATCACCCTTGATAGTTTTGACCGAACGACATAGCTCTTGTACGTTCTCCGGTACAGCTCCGGGCGGTCCTTCATACTTCTCTACTCTTTGATGTTGTGTAAATAACATAGATATTAATTGAAACTTATAGGTTTAATTTTCTCTGTTTTGTTCATAATGTGACGGCTAAATTTTAAAGTCATTAATGATAGCATGGTAATTTTTTATTGTCTTCAGAAGTAATTATAGAGGCCAGAGAAGATCCATGCCATCCAGTCAAAGCTATTAAGGAGAGTATGAAAATAGATGAACACTTGCAGGGCAGAGTCAGACAAATTTGTTTTGTATGTGGATATTTGAAAACCCCCTGACTTTCCTTCATATATAATGAATCTCAATAAATACACAGTAAAAAAATCTCAATAAATATGTCATGTGTATATATTGGCACGAAACTCACGATATTTTTTCACCATTACGTACGTTACTCAAGTAGTGCTTCATAAGTACTACTCGAGCGTAATTTTCGGGAGCCGTCAGATCGTGAGGACGACCCGGCACAATTCTTTTGATCATGACCCGGCACAATTCTGGATGCGCGCGCCGCGCCGTACGTTGGGGCCGGCGGATTAAGTAAGCCAAGAAAGATCCCTAGTTATTCACCGTATCAAACACCCAGCCGTGACGATCTGGTCGCTCCATTGACTGGGCACCATCACTGACCCAGCCTAGCCTAGCAGAGCTGGCATCTCCCTCGTCACTAGGACACCTTCCTTTCCCGCGTATAAAAGCCTCGCCTGCCTCCAGCTGCTGCCATCGATCTCATCCTCGAATCCGAGTATCAGTTGACCAACCCGGCCGGGATTCCTATCTATCTACCGTCTAAATCTCTGACTGGCAGCGCCCGGCGATCGATCGACATGCTCCTGCACACCGTCCGGTTCCTCTGCTCCGTTGCCGCCGCCTTCGCTCGCCTGGTGCGCGAGCTCCGCAAGGCCGTCGCCATGGCTGCCCTGGCTTCTCGTCCCGTCGGCCTCATCGCCACCGCGCCGCTCGCCCTGCGGAGGAACAAGCAGCAGGCGGCGCCGGTCGCCACCGTTCATCTGCAGGAACAGGTGCTGCTTGCACCGCCGCAGCCCGTGCTTGTTGTTCCGGCGCCGCGCGACGTCGTCGTTGCAGAGAACCTGCACATCAACAAGAAAAAGAAGGTGGCGTGCGCGATGGTGAGAAGGCCGTCGAGGCTTGTTATACCGGTGGCGGATGACGCCGACGAGGTGGCTGCTGGATGGGGCGCGGCTGCGGCGGCGTCGGAGAACGCAGATGTGGAGGTTGAGGAAGAGGGGTTTTGCCTGGCGAGTAAAGCAGGGCCAAGGCATGCAATGGAGGACGGATATGCCGTGATCACTGACAAAATTGGTGGAGATTCCGAACTGGTAATTTTTTTTGTCAGTTAAAATTATTTCACCATTTTTTCGGGAAAATAAATGATAAATTAGACGAGTTTCAAATAATAATACACACAGAAAATGTTGAGCATGCACGGATAACATTATTTGAAAAGAAGAGATATGAGGCGGATATTAAATATAGTCATTAAAATTTAGGACATCAAACAGAGCTATATATTCCTAGAAAAAAAAACAGAGCTATATATTTAGTGTACAATTGTCCATGAAACTTAATGTCTCAGAATTGATTAGAGGGGAAAATAAATGCGCGTTTAGTTTTTGTTGGCGTAAGAGTTAATAAAAACAATTGTACATCATTGCTAGCTACAAAATATATACAGACTTTTTTGTATCAACAATAGTCATCAATTAAGAATCTTGTTCCTATTAAAAATGATTTCGGAAAATGTTTATTGCGGGCCTCACATTTACAGTCTCCATGTTTTGGGCCTGTCGTTACTTTTTTTCGTAATATATTGATTTATTTTTCTATGGTCAACTTCATATAAGTGTGTTTTAAATCACACAAGATGACATAACAGGCTTAGTAAATGCTAAAGATGACTCGCACACTGATCCTCTCGCTACGTATGGTATCTTGACTCAGTAAGACGTACCCCATAGACTAAGGCATCCAGGACAATTTCTTATTTTTCTATCCTTCATCATTTTGCAGGCATTCTACGGTGTATACGACGGACACGGCGGACGCGCGGCCGTGGACTTCGTCTCGGAGCACCTCGGCAGGAACGTGGTGTCCGCGGTGGTCGCCGCCTCGTCGGCAGCAGAGGACGAAACGTCGGCGAAAGGAGGACGCCGTGTCGGCGGCGATCCGAGCCGCGTACTTGAAGACTGACAGCGAGCTCCTCGCTCAGCAGCAGGTAATTTCGTACTTACTACGAAAAACGACAATAGACACATGCGTTCGTTCGTTTACCGGGTCTTCGTTGGCACACGTCAGTTGAACCCGTCGTCGCCGCATCTTCTATCTGTTGCTGCTGCCGCACTAATTTAAAGCTGGCGGCGACGGCGACGTGATTGCGACTAGGCTTCTTCGATAATAAAATGCATCCCTTTTTCAATTGCATGACAAAAAAAAAATTTAACATACGGTTTAAATTGTTTGAACGCAGGGCGCGAGCGGCGG